>JAATLQ010016209.1:0-42429 GCA_013421005.1 Heliconius erato x Heliconius himera | reverse complement strand
TATATATATATATATATATATATATATATATATATATATATATATATATATATATATATATATATATATATATATATATATATACGACGTGACAAACAAACTTTAGGCGCATTTATAAAGCGCTCACACTCGCACGTTCGTACTTCATAAGACTAATCTGTTACAATCTGGTCCGAAGACGCGGAAGTAATTAAGCCTTGTCAATGCTCAGGGTGTGACTCTCTCGACCGACAGACGATGTAATTAATGAAACGATCATTTATTTTAAATGTAATGTTCATTTCTTTTTGTACTCGTATGTGGTGCGTTTATGGTAGAGGTGTGGTAGTTTTGGGTTCAAGCCACGCTAGAATTAATGTGCATGCTTAAAAATATTTGCTTAGGCAAACGTAGTGTAGGACGCCCGGCAGCACGATGGGCAGACGATTTAAAGAAGGTGGCTGGCATCGGATGGATGCGAGAAGCCCAAGACCGGGATGGTTGGCGCTCGATGAGGGAGGCCTACGTCCAGCAGTGGACGGCGATAGGCTGACATATTATGTGGGTTATTCAAAATAGGAAAATAGAGAAAGGTACAAATCATATTAGTGTCCACGTTAATTTAGATATATTTTTTTTATTTTATGATTAAAAATATTCATATGGCCTAATGACGCAACAGCAGCCTTCCTCATCTTAGCAATTCAGAGGATTCACAAATTTTTTTTGTTAGTCAGAGGGACCCTGGAATCCTAGTGTTAAGACACTCGAAGATTAGAATACTCTCTTGCGGATAACAACTACGCACTTACCTCGTTATCAGGGCGAGGGAATGAAGATACCCACAACCACACACCGGCCTCAATTCAAATTTGCAGGGTTATAATCATAGAAACAAACTTAAGTAAGTTATAAAATAAATCACTGTCGCATTATATAATATTGTTTTTAAGTATAAAAAAATCAAATCTAGTTCAATATAATTTATATTTTTGTAGAATCCTGTATAGAAGTTGTAAGACATATAAGCAGAAACGGAGAACAGAATGAATCGCATCAGAATCGCTTTCTCTTTTGAAACAATGTTTTTTTAACTTCACGATGTTTTCCGCACACAAAATGTAGCCTGTACATGGGGACCTAGGGGTAATAATCCATTCCAATTGTACACTTCCGTCCTCCAGAATTAAATAAATAAAAATATAATTAAGAAATAAGAAAAAAAAAATGTTGGAAAAAAAACTGTATCGATAGGAAGGAAATTGTCGTTTTAATCGAGAACGTGTAAACTCGATTTAATCGAAGTAATTCCATCGATACTTTCGATACAAATCATCAGGAGCGCATAATACCGTAGAAGTTCAAGCCGAACATCGATCGTTTGGTTAGGCTTTTCTACACTGTTGCTTTGTATATGTACCTACTAGCTATATATTATTAATTTTATTAAAAATATAATAAAATAATTAAATTGTAAGTTATTTCTTCAAGAGTTACATATAAATACTTAATTGTTAATAATAATATTAGGAAGTAGATCGAATGATAAAAATTAAATTAAAGTTACGTTACTTTTGGCTAATATTTTTTTTAATTAATTCATAGATTACATAAGAAAACGAAACACAGACACAAATATTAACAAATACTATAAATCACTTATATTTAAATAACAACATAATCAACTATTCACAAGTAGGTACTTATAATTACTTCAAAATCCAGATTTAACCAGTGCTAACTAGACTGTGTCCATAGTGACAGTATGGTGCTAGCCTTATCGCCGTGGCCGTTGCGGCCGCCCATTGTTCAGATAGCCCGTTTTTGCTAAAACCACGCTTCGCCTGGCGAATATAAATTGAAAAGCGTTTGTTTAAAGTTTCACGTGTTGACGCCGCACGCATAGATATTGCTCTATCCCGCGGGCATCCCGTGTAATCCCGTCTGCATAGCGTTGCTGCGGTAACTGCCGCTTAGAGACGATAATTGACGTGAATTGCATAAGAGGTGATCGTGGCTCAGTGGTCACACTGTAAGGATTGTTGTGGATTCGATCTTCGTTTTAATTTTAGTTGTGACATTCAACGCTCTATATATAGAAATCGTGTTAAGTTCACAGTGGCATTACATAAGTAAGTAATTAGCTTCACACTGTATCTCTAGCGGGAATGAATCCCGTAAATAACCCTTCCTTAGCAGTCGGGAAAAAACTTATATAAATTTAATCTCAGTTAAATGTCAATTGATGTTGGAGGGAGTGGCTGTACGCACAATTAATAACTATGAATATATAATACCATCATCATTATAATCATTATTAGTTTAATTATTTTTGGTATAGTCGAAAATTTATTAAGTAATTATATTTATCACATACTGTTTTTTTTGTATATTTCCCATTAATAATTGGAACCTGCAATCGTCGCCATCAGTACAATACCGTTTCAAACAGCACCACGAAAACCACACTGTCTGCCTACAATAAAAAGAAATAAAAATAAAACAAAAAAAAAACGCAATGCAGTTTTAAATAAAACTTTAAAAATCCGAGATAAAACGTGCCAAGTGCTTTTAACTGGGATAGTGGAAAGTATTAATAATAAGCCTAGTCAGGTGAGACCTGGCGGGATCGCCGGCTTTAATATACATGAAGCCGCAAATAATAAATGAGTGAACGAGTGGACGCGACGCGCCCGGCGCTTGCTTGCGTTGTACACAGTATGTATACATTCGATTACCGCTTCACGTAAAACGATGTAGGTATGGTATGTTTTTTATGTCTTTTAAATGTATTTTTGTGTTTTGTGTGGTAGACAGAAAAATAGTGATATGTCACTGCTCTTTTCTCTTGGAAATTATTATTATGGTAAGTATTTATTGTATGAAATGTAGCACTTTTCTTATTAGAGAGTGACTGATAATTATTTTCGTAGGTACTAATTACAGGCGCTATTTTTTTAAGGTTATGCTATGTGTGGCAAAGGAAACCTAGTAACCAGATTTCGAGAAATTTCGTGCTAGATGGTGGAACTTAACGCCGTGCTTTATCCTGTTATTTGAGCTCCACCATCCCACAACCGTCGCGTTTGCAGTATGACCATATGCCGCAGTGCCACGATGGCTGTGTAAAATTTAGGTATACTTGTAACATAATTTTGTTAGCCGTTCGGCAAAATGCAGGAGATACGTGTAAATAATATATAAAAAAAAACAATTCTTCTCTTAATTTCTTCTTTTACATAATTGTCTCATCAAAGTATCGATTTGTATCTGTATGCATACTGTAGTTGATGTTACAACAACAACTAACAGTATTTTATTTTATTCGGCCCAACCAGTTCTTTTTTATTAAAGTTTAACTAAAATTCTCCATCATAAATATATTAAAATGCAATCTGAGCAAAGTTTAAAGTACCATGAAGTTAAAATTAAAAACGGTTTCCATTATTCTAAAGTAATATAGCTGAAAGGCATCAAAATCATAAAATCCACAGTAGGCACTGTACACATTCGTATATTTATAACTCGCAAAGCAAATCGCTTTCTGCGATAACAGCGCTATTAAAGTCTCCGCAGATTACATCCTGTTCAAATTGTGAAAAATAAAGACTTGGAACGAACGTTGGAATTCAAAATAACAATAGAATAAACTAAATACCACTTTACCATTAAGATATTATAATTTGAATATTAAGAAGAGACAGTCGTGGATTCGTTTTTCACTTGAGGACATGAAATATACTATTTTAATTTCTGTGCTCTGGTACCAAGGCGCAAAAGCGCGGCGTTGAGTTCCGCCACTGAACACGCCATGCTTCCAAAATTATTTGTAAGAATATTATTTTTCAGTAACTGCATAATATGTTGACGATCACATCGTCAATATGGTACAATTGCAAAATTGCTGAAAAGTGATGATTGTGGTTTTGATCACCACTGAGAAAAATAATTAACCTCTATATTTTAAAGTCTTGGATCGTCACTCGTACGGCATTTTTTTTATCAAAACCTATCGGTTTTTCAACAAATGCAATCTTGATTTAAACCCGCTACCCATTAGTGTTATAAATGAGCACCGCGTCCCGACTAAAGCACTAATGCACTGCGAAAGACGTTTGACTCATGACAGCACGTTTAACGATGAATCGTTATAATGACGTGTAATCTCCTCTGTGATTATGCGACCCTGGTACTGCGGTGGCACACATCACCTGTTTGTATGTAATTTTTTTTGTAATAGTAATGACAAAGAAAATTTTATTTTTTTATTAAGGTAGGCTAAAAGAGTTTCGTGACAACAATACAAGGTATTAAAAATATTTAAAAATAATATATAATTACAGATAAAAAATATTTTAAAAAATGTATAAAAAAAGCTTATAAGTAATATTATAAATGTAAAATTTTATAAGAATTTGTTCCACTTTCACGCAAAAACTACTGAACGGATTGAGATGAAACTTTACAATTAATATTGCTTAAGCATCAAAATAACACATAAACTACAATTTACATTAAGATTTTGTGTAATCTGTTCATAATATGACAATAAATTTAAGCGGGCGAAGACGCGTGTGGGTCGCTAGTTAATATATCATGTATGCAATCATGTGTATAACAAATATCTATATATATAAAAGGACTTGTGCTGACTGACTGAGGTAAGACGCACGCAGAGCCGTAACCGCTGATGGTAGAAACGTGAAACTTGGGCAGATGTTTATTTTCATATTCTGAATATCCACTAAGAAGGGAATTTCAAAAATTTTAACCCTAAAGGGATGAAATAGGGGTTGAAAGTTTGTATGGAAAAAAAATGTAATCTGCACCGATTTTTATAAAATTTTAAATTCAGACTCTTAAAAATATTTCATTGAACACGTATTTCATGGTTTTTCAGAATTCACCCCTAAGGGTTCAAATAAGGAGTTAAAAGTTTATATGGAAAAATCTTTAAATTGCCACCGTTTTTTAAATTTAAATTCAGACTGTTAAAAATATTTTATTGAACACGTGTTTCGTGGTTTTTTTAGAATTCACTCCTAATAAGCGGGCGAAGCCGCGCGCGCCCTCTAGTATAATATAAAAAAATATATTAAATAAAATAGTCTGTCTGTATAAGAGGAGATCTTAACGAATTTCTTTATTCGTAGAGTAATAGTGTCACCGTAAAGGTTATTCATACGTGCATTATATGTAGGTATAAACAGGCTGTGTAGATGCTAATCTAATTTCGCCTTAAAGGCTTTATAAAATGGTTGAATACGATTAAAATTAAAGCATATCGCATTGTTTTTGCCACGATAAAAGTAACGCGTGAAAATATTGATTAAATTTGTGAATTACGTATGACCAGCTACTACCACTTAGATAGGTGTGTTTTCTATAAACAGAAAGAGTGCTTAAAGATAATTAATGTAAAATAATTATTTTATTTATTTAATAAAATGTTTGTGCTTTCCTCGTGTGTTAAAAATATGTAATTATAACTCTATAAACGACTAGCTAACTGCTATAATGACATTATAAGTTAGATAAGACGAATAATTATTGGAATTTTAAAAGCTAAGTTCTTAAATTGTTGTATATTATTTTAATTTGTGTAACTGCAATGCTTAGACTCATATCCTATCTATAATTATTTACTGAACTCAGCAAGCAGCATTTGACTGATAAGTGCAGCAGCGTAAGTTATCTTGAAGTGTTTATAAATATTTAGTTTTAAAGATGCCACAATGGAATGCAATATCATGAAAAAATATACCTATCAGATTCTCAGATGCGTACATACAAAAATCAAAAATATATTTTATTTAAATTATGCAAATCATTAGTAGCAACAACATTTATAAATGTAAAATTACTTTTAATATTATATAGTTAAATGTAATCTGACCTTTAAAGGCGGCGTGGGTATATACAATGGGGGATCGTTCTGCGAGCCCGTGTAGATTTCTTGCCCGTCCGGCCCTCGGGTACAGCCTTCCGCGTCAGCGACGCTGTATCTGCACACGATGCCGTCGGCGGGCTTCGCGTCGTACCCCGTCGGCCTGCCCACGTGAAAACCCTTCGCTTTGACCCAAAATCGAAATTTAGAGCTATCAGAACTGTTGCACTCCTCTCCGCGCAGTGTTCGCAAAATTCTCGCATACTTTTTCAGTGTTATAGTCTTCGTTTTTGCTAAATCTCCATACGTTTGGATCACCCACGGCTGGTAGGTAGAGAACAAGTCCACTTTTGGATCACCCGTCTGTATTTTTGGTCTTTTATTGTTGTTTTGCTCGTTTTTCTTGTCGTTCTTGGAACTACTGGGCGTCGATTTACGCTTGGAAGGTTTTTTGGGTGTTTTCTCAGGTATGGCTTCCTGAGTGAGTTTTTTACGCAGTCCGCGGTCTTTTATCATGGCAGCCGCCATTTTTAACAATAACTGACACTACACAATATTCACAAATTAATTCAATCTCATCGTTTCAGTACATTCAATTATTAGTTAACTTCACAAAATGTTTAACAATTATGTATATCCGCCAGGTACGACTGGTCCATCTGAAATAGCGCTCTGAAATTGCCTATGGATTGTTTTCTACAAAGTTTGGAATTCGTAAAGTTTCGAGACTCGCGTGCGTAAAACTTTGAGAACGGGAACTTTTGACTGCCAAGTTCTCACCGACCGAAAGGACTTTGCGAAAACTTTTCCCGGCGGTGACGGGGAAATGTTCTGACAAGGTCTTTATTTTCGGGTTCATTGCACAATAGTGCTCAGTTTAAAATTAAAATACTTAATTGTGCATTTCTACAAAAATATCACATTTTTTACAATTGCAAAACAAACAAAAAAGGCAATAACAAATCTATCTTCAAAAACCAAAAAAAACGCAAATCAACCCAAAACCAAATAGAAAACAATCCGCTTATCCAAACGAAACTAATAATAATCAGTGAAAAGTTTACGTGAACAGCCAGCTTTAGTTGCGATCGCGGGACTTCCCACACAGCCACTCGCGTGGGGCGCGCGCGGTACACTGTCGGCCTGAGAGCGGACCGACCGGCACGTGCGGGCCGGGCCGGCGCTAATTGCCCGCAAAACAATCGGCCCGATCGTCCGGACTCAGGGCGGCCGATAATGCGGCCTTGCGATAACGCCATTGTAGAGATGGGACGTCGCGTCGCTTCGTTAAGAGTAGTGCATTATTTTTTATAGCTTTTGGGGATTTTTGACGATAAATTTATAGTGTATTAGTATTTGTTATCGCAATTGTATTGTATTTTGTTGTCTATGATGGCTGTAGATCAGAATCGTATACGGATTGTTTATTAACAAATTTCTTTATTTTCATGATTTGGTTAGATAGATGACGTTAATTGCCTGCAAAATAATCGAGTCGATCGTTTGGACTCAGGATGACCGATAATGTGGTCTTGCGATAACACCGATGTAGAGATGGGTCGTCAATACGTTAAGAAAAGTGTTTTTATGTTTATATATATTTAATTTTGGATATTTTTTAAATATGTTTATTATATTGTAAATAGAATGTGCTTTGATATTGTAAATAGAATGTGCTTTGTTGTATGTTGATTATGTGTCAGAATTATCTTATTTATTGTCAAAATCATATGTATTTCCACGGTCTGGTCCGAAAAATGACTCGAGGCCGAGGCCGTGGTCTGGACTCAGACCGGCAGATAATGTGGCTTTTGGATAACGCCCTTGTAGAGATGGGATGTTGTAGAGACGGTTAAGAATAGTACATCATTTTTTTATGGCTTTTGGGGATTTTTTGTAGATTTTATCTAAAGATAAATTTAAAGCATAATAATATTTGATATGGCAAATGGAACAAGTCTTGTTAAATATTATGACTGTGAATCAAGTATCTGTTTTTGTCAACGTTTCTTTATTTACACGGTCCGGTTAGAAAACCGATAGTACTATTATATGTTTTATGCTATCATTTCAAACACAAACAGTCTATTTGGTTTTCACAAAACTGACATCTTTTTATCGTATTGCCGTAAGAAAAAAAGGAGTGCTTAAACTAGTTAAGAGTATTATAAATATATTTTATTATAATTAAGTATATTCTTTTAACTGTATAATATTCATTTATATATTTTATCTCACAAATTAATTAAACGAATCCTTCGTTTAATTAATTTGTTAGATAAAATATACTATGAAAATGGCGCACAAAGTGAGCATTTAATGGTACAAATCAATTGGAAGATTCAAGACGTATGGAAAGAAAAAATAAATTGAACGACTCTAATGTCTATCGGGTGCACTAAGTTACGTCACGTCTATTTTTTCAGGAGAAAGAAAACGCAAAGTTCCTTAATATTTACTTTCTTTTGTTCTAAAATTTTGAATATTACTACAGCTTCTCATACTTATTTTGAGACTAAGCTCTCTTGGCATAATAGTTATTTAGATAGGTACTTGACAATTATATAAGATCAGACGTCCCAATTTTGGCATGAAATCCCGATTTCTTGCCCAGTCATGTACCGGCTTTTTGTGAAATTTTAATTTTAATAAGTTACTAACTATTAAATAAATAAATAAACCAGCTTCATGCTGTATCCCGCACACTGCAGGATAGGCAGAGGGAACCTAGTGTGAAGACACTTTGTTCCCCACTTTCTGCCGCGCTTGTCCTCGACACCAGAGCGAAGAAATGTAAATATAAATTTAAGTAAATATTTCATCTCCTCGAGTGGGTATCGAAATCACAACTAGTTTACAGTCACATTTTGTGCCCCTGCGCCACGACTACTATTCTCTCTCCCTCTACTATTCTAGAGATAAAAATTTCGCTTTGCCCCGAAACAAAATCTGGCAACACTGATATGTATCATTGTTTTTATTTAAAATTATATTTAGTAATCCCTAAACATAAAACCTTCTGGATTTGTTATTTCTTCACTGATCTGTAAGCCTATTCATATATTTCCGCTAAAAATTATATTTTTTTAACATACATTATTGTAAATTGTTTTTTTTAAATATTATTTGATTTATTATAACTTTTTAATATCCTAATTATAATTAAGCAGTTTCAATTTTTAAATTCGAATAATTTAAAATCTAGAAATTTCTAAACATTCCTTCTTAGGATATTTCCAATAAAACAAAAATATATATAAGGTTCAGAACAGGTGTTTGTTTATGCGAAATAACAACTATTATTTCATACATTCGATTAAAAACCTTATTTTCAATAGCCAAAAGGTTAATATTTTAATAATAAAGATATAAGATTTGTACATCCTTTTGTAGTACAGTGAAAGGCGCACGCGCATCCAGCGCGCGAGTTGCGCACTAGTCCGCTGGCTTGCGCGAACAGTGCGCAAGTTATTAGGAGAACATCATTTTTCAGGAGGTATGACGGAATTGCTTTACATAATGTTGTTATTTGATTTTGAACTCTATAACAATGTATTAGATGACAATTTTGTTGGTATGTGGTCTTCGTCTGAGATTTGATTGGTAGCCATTGATTAGTTAGTAGACAGCTAAAAATACTGTGGAGTCTGACTAATGTTATTTTTTTTTCTTTTTATTTGCATGCAAGGGAAAAGTATTAAAAAATGTGGAAATAATTAATGTATTTAGAAATGTTTATTATAACTATTTTAAGAAAATATCGATAGGACTATGGTTTGTATGGCATATTTTTTTTAATAAAAATATAATTTTATCTCATCTTATTTTTTTTAATAGTGACGGTCTATGTATATGTCTTTGTATTTTATTTTATTTTCTTTTTTTTATCTGTTCATATTATATAAAAAAATATGAGATGTAATAAATAGCTTACAAAAAAAAAGGAGGATTTTTATTTTTTTTTATATTCTTTATTTTGCACTTTCTTTTGCAGATTAATTTTCTCGTCCGAATGGGCTGTTGCTTCATTAGGTCGAATTTGTACCAGGTCTTCATAACCATGGAAGAAGTGTCTATAGATCATATGGATTTTTACAAAGAAACTCCGTGACACTACAAAAGATGGCGTTAATGGGAATATATTTATACAAAAGCCACAGTGGCGTGTGAGTCGAATTCAAAGTGAGAATTTCGTCACTTTGTTGTCTATTTAATAATATCACATATTATTTTGTATAACATATATTATAAGAATTTTTATTGTTTAGCATATCTGTATATTTTTTTATTTTTTCTTATATCATATCTAACATTTTAAGGAGTGGCCAGTGGACATACAAATCTTTAGGCCACTTTATTCTTTACTTCCCGAGTTTTCGCCTATTTAATGAAGTTGTATTCTGGTTGACGGAACCTGATTGATGCAGTTTGTTTTAAAGAAATGACTGTTTCTTCACCGAAAAATAAAAAAAATATAAAAATATTTGTGCAATGTTTTTCAATACCCTTTTAGGTGCTTTCTAACTCATTCATACAAAAATTGTATAAATACAACGAAGAAATATACATTGTATATATTTTCAATCTTTCATATTTTAATTAAACTTTATTAGGGCTAAATTCTTCAATAGCCATGCAAAATATTGATATTTATTGTTTTACATAGGTAAATAAAATTATATTAGTAGGTAGATGCTATAAGACTCTCCACCTCCTACCTTCTTATTTAATTCGTAATATCATCGCATTACATCGTGTTTATTTTCCCTGAGTGAATATTGAATCATTATCGTAGTACTGCACAGTACTAAAAGTTTATTTTAGGATGACATATCTGACTATTATTTGTTCTTTTTAACCGACTTTAAAAAAAGGAGGTTATTAGTTTGATATGTAGGTATGTATGTAATATTGCTCCTGGCTTCCTAGCACGAGTGCTTAATTTCGTAAGTGCATGTTAGTATCTATATAGTTGTCCACAAAAGTTGCTAAAACTAAAAGTCATATCGAGATGATTCTTTTTAATTTCAGTTAAGTATACTTTTACTTAGGGAACAATATATGTTTCATTACAATCGCTTTAGTGGTTTCAGGGATATGGAGAAATTAAGAAAATATAGGTAAGTTCCTATTAAGTTCACTGGCTTTTTGTTTTTTAGACTAATTTGAAGCCGGTTTATATTTATTAAAAGTATATTATTGTCATACTGTAAATAATCAATTTACTTTGAAATCACTCTATAACATAATATGTTCGTTTTAGTAATTATCTTAAAGATAATACATAATTATTATTCATTATTATTTAATGTTTACTTAGCAATAAGAATTTACTATACAATTGCAATTTGTTAATATTTACCCGAAATTTCATGTAAAAAATAGGTTTTTTTTCCGGATATTCGTTCCACACTCACTTAGAAGCCTAATATTTCAATTAAAGTAGTATAGCTTAGAATCTGTAGTAATTTTAATGATAATTTTTATAAAGCTGACGTGGCGCCGCAGCTGTGTCCGACCGTTTGATTTCCATCAATTATTTTCATTTCTTCTCTCTGGTACATGACAGTGTAAACCACGGCGGTAAGTTCCGCCACTCAACATGCAAAACTATACATTTACAACGTACATACATACATATATACCTATATAATATACATGTTTTTAGTACAACATGCAATATAAATTTGAACCTATATTTAAGATTCAACCTAAAACTATCTGCAATACGTATACCTATAGGTATAACTATAGGTATAGGTATAGTTGAACACGTAGAGGTTATGGAGCGCAATGTACGGGACGCTGCGTTGTCGGGCCGCGCCTCGGTGAATCATTGGGTAATGCGGCGAAACTGCCACGCTACGGTTTAATACTTTACTTTTATTATTATTTTCTTGTTTTTTTTTATTAATTTAGAATATTAGAGATTAAGTATTTTGTTATGTTGTGTTATGTATTACTAGTTGGTGTTCTCAACTTATTTATGTATTACAAACCGTAAAAATATGTTTTTTTTTTCAGTTCTCGCAGATATTTCTCCAAATTACAGCGTCATACGTCGCATAATTCCAGCTATGCTTTATTTGTCAGTAACTAAGTATAAAAAGAGTCTTATAAATACATATGTATGACACTTAAACATCTTAGCGAAGAATATATAAAACCAATAATTTTTTCCCATAGGAACTTTAGAATATTTCATTTTTAAAATGAAAGCACAAATATTCACATATTTTTGGTTCAATAATTTAGCAACAATGACAATGACGATGATAATAGAATAAATACTATAATGATAATTATTACATATTGATCGATAAGCTAAAAGTATTTACTTCAGAAATAGTTGATTGTTTATCACTTTTCTTATCAATGTAGTGTACATTCGGCTTTGTTAATGCTACAATGAAACATAGTTTTGTAAGAATGCAAGTTATAATAAAGGTAAAATTTTAAAGGTTTCTTATTATTCAACAAATTTAACAAAATTAATTAATTGATAAATAAAATTAATCCGTAGTTTGAGTGAAATGTTTTATTATTATACTTAAATTTCTTATCATATAAGGCTGTAGTGACGCAGCGGCACACTAACATTAAGTTCCTTCTGCAAGTCCTACAAAATGCAAGGTACAGCGTGAAGCTAAGAAATATAAGGAAGATATGGTTAATCCATATCCAACTTTATATATATTTTTAAAAAATATAAATTTAAAAGCTACTATCAAAATGACTCAACCACGCTACACCCGAGCGGTGAGTGGCGCTCGCCGCGGCTGCTTTGTTCCCGCCGCGCCCAGGGCTACCGCTTTATTAATCACACTCTATTATTTATTTTTTATATATATATTCCTATCCTATACATTACCATCTGGGGCGTGTTTTGGGAATGAGGTGTTTTATAATAACAGCTATAAGGGTAAAGGGTAAGTATATTAGATATTATGACAATATCTTGAGTCTTTTTTTATATATTATGAGAAAGCTATAATTAACAATCTGTTATTTTGTATTATTAAAAAAAATGGTATTAAAGGCCATATTATTATTTTATATTTCATTTCTTCGCTCTGGTGTAGAGGCAAAACGCGGCGTTGAGTTCTGCCACTTCACACGCAATGCCTCTAGAATTCGGCAGAAAGTTGGGAACCGAGTGTCTTACACTAGGTTCCCTCTGCTTACCCTGCTGTGTGCGGGATACAGCTTGAAGCATATATTAAAGGCACTGATTTTGTAATTAAAGATCAAAATGTATGTAGGATAATTTAAAGAATTACTAACTAAAGAAAAAGAATTCTAATATGATCGTAGTCATACATAGTTCGATTACATATAAGTGTCAACTTTCTTACGATATTCTAAAACAAATTGGACAGTATTTGAATCTAAAAACGATTATTGTAATTGTAGATTCTAATGATTTTTTTTAAATACTCCGCTCTGACAAGAATTCCGTCACACACCAAACAATATCTTTAATTCTGATTAAAAATGGAGAATGGAGTGTCTTGATACTATATTTCCTATACTTGCACCGCTATATAGATATTGACAAGGCGTGATTCTATAAAATCTTTTAAAATTAAATAAAAATACAATAAACAATCGATCACCGTACAACCCTGCACCCGAAGCGGGCCGTTAGCAATATCGCTGAGTGCGCGGCACCGGCACGAGCGACTCCGCGCCTAATTTACTCCGCCGACGCCTGCGTGCGCTGCTCGCCTGGTACACGGCGCGAGCGAGTGACTTACGGTGTACGGGAGTTTAAATTGGCAAATACGGGATTTTGGAGGTTTATTAGGTACAAAATATGTCCTTCTCCTTTCCTTTACTAAAACTAGCTGAAATCAAAATGTCAAATAGAAATCATTTTTGTGTTGTTTTTTGTGTATGACACATACAAGTGCTTGAGATAACTCTGTCCCCGATAAAAGAACTAAGAAATCTATACCTAAACTAAAAAAAATATCATTTTCAACTAGTAGTTCCTGAGATTATATTCACCAAATAAACTTCTTTAAAATAGCTTTACAATATTAGTTATAATAATTATGTGCGAATATTTGTTGTACTGTATTGCATAAATAATTACATCGAAATATATGGAAAAAAAAAGGTTAGGTACCTATATGGTTTTAAGTTTATATAAAAATATTAAGTCTCTTATATGTTTTTCCTTTTGAAATAAAAATAGATAGATCTCTCTTTAATGTGCTTTCTTGACTCAATTTTTTTTAAAATTTACAATAAAGACTTAAGTATGTATGTATGTATTTATTACAGTTAAAGTACTATCTTCTGCCTGTGAGTCTGCGTGTCTTGTTCAATTTAACTTTAATTAATACATTTGCTAATTGTTTATTTGTATTTCAAAATATGGACAAAGGCTAAATAAATCTGAACACAATTTGAAATGCGTTGTGCAAATTAAATGAAATAAGTAAAACTGTAAACAAGAATATTTTACCCGAGGGGAAATGGCCGTCAGCAGTATTTTTAGCGATCCATTCAATTTGCAACTCCTGCATTCGATAAGTATCCCTGACTTAGCGTTTTTTTATATGGACAAAAATATATTTTTATAATTTTTTTTTTCATGTCAATTATTAATATATCTTTGATTTACAAAGATAAAGATGTAAATATAGATTTTAAAATAGTCATAAGGATAACGTTTTTGGATATATATAAATAATAGTAATAATACAATTTCGATAAAGATCGAAATTTCGAAATATCACATTCAAAACCAACATTTTGACAGTAAATAATAATTATTATTTAGTAAAAATCAAAATAAGTTTCTATATGCTTTAATTTTTTTCTCTCAACATAATCAATATATCTAAAAAAAAATTAATAATCTGTATGCAAACAAAAAACTTAAATTAACATATCAATCCTGACAACTTGACTTGACTCTCTCTCTAGCGGTAGGTAAAGTAAGTAAGGAAAATCTTTTTGCCCAACTGACATTTACAAATATGTAACCGGGTACCAGGGTTACATAAAATAAAAAGAGACCTCCACAGAGACCGCTACCGAGCCGTAAGCTATACGCTGCATAGAAAAACGTGCCGGTGGCGAAATGAAATATTTCTGCACAGGGTTTCACAGATAAGCCCCGGGCGGTGGGAGGGGTCCCGGCCAGTAAAGTAGGTGTCACTAGTGGTGAGTTTCAGCTTTAATATTAGTATCGATATCGAGTTTTATTATATTTACTTTGACGGTTATTATGGGAGTGTCGGGTCCTTACAGTATGATATTAATATACATAACATTTAAGTAGTAAGCTAAGCTTTTCTCAATTTTAGTATTAAATAGTTTAATTTAGCTTTTTGCTTTGATTAAGTTATCACTTTCGAAGAGCAGAGAGACGCATACGTTATTTTTTTCTTTATTTAGTTTTCAGACGTTCAGATCCCCACAGCGTTTATCCTCAAGCACTCGTATGTGTCATATACAAAGAACAACACAAAAAATATTTCAATTTGACATTTGATTTGAGCTAGTTTAAAGGAAAGGAGAAATATATTATTGTTTATTGAAGTTGGTTTACGGATGAAAAACAATTTTTCGTGATAGCGTCATAAGAAAACATTGATGAAAAATTGCATAATCTTATGGATTTAATTGATCACTGAATTATTAGAATTCTGTACAATACAAAGTAGTACTTTTTTAAGTTTTCTCGTGAGTGCAACCAGCATTCATAGATTTGTAAGATGTTATCATCTCTAAAATACAACAATAAATAATATTAATTACTATCACAAATCGGAACTAACATCTCATGACAACTATAGCAACATGTACGCATACAAAACAAATATCAAATAATCTATCGACAAAAAACAAAATTTAACAGCCCATCACTAGCCCACTCGGCGCGGCGTGCGGCTCGAGCGAAGCGGCGACGGGACGCATTAGTGAGCGGCTCCGGTTGATTGTATCATTGCTACATATATACGACATGTATACAAGATATTATTCTATACTATACTGTAGACTGTAGTATACTATAGTATAGTATATACTGTAGTAGTACACGGTATCACGCGATTACTGACTAAAGCTTATTTCTTTCTATATATTTTTGCGCTAGGCATCTGTATACGCTCGCGATCTTACGTGGGTCTTAAAATCAGATCTACAGCTATAGTTTTAGGTTTATTCTTAGTAGGCAAAAGGAATCTGGTGCTAATTATGATTTTTTATATAATACGTGGTTTGTGGAGGAAGTTAAGAAACATTAAATTATTAGAAATCTCAACTTACTATCCAACATTGTACTCACTGAGCCCCAACGACGTCATAAGTCAAATATACCAACAAATCTAATTAAATAATAATAGATTTAACATAAAAGCATCTCCTAATATATATTTTTTTATTTAACAAAGAAAGAACTACTATTTTCCTCCCTAAAAATATCAAAGTACCTTCCTATTGGCTAACCATCGATTATACAATGTGTCTGTAAGCGCTGTTTCCGTTTAATTTGTGGGCCAAGCGTATAAATTAATATTAAATAATATATTTTTCTTATACATTGATCTTCTGGCCATATACCTCATTTCCTATAGGAATAACTCTCGCAATATATTGATTGAATTTGCACTGCAGAATTTTCTAAGAAGCTTGAAATCTTCTCTCCTTTTTAACCGTTTTTTGTAAAAGGAAGTGGTTTACACTTCGATTGATTTTTTTTATTCTCTAAGACTTATTGTGAGACCAGTTGTTAAAGCGGTACAAAATAATGATATAATATGTTAATGTGTTTGTTATTCTAAGAAATCCCTACAAAAAAAATTACAAATCGATCAACTAGTTAGCTAGTCAGTTAGGCTATAGCAGTAATGCTTAATGTTAAATACATGGATATATGGATATGGATATTTTTAGTATGTACCTACTACTAAAATTAGTTTTTTAGAATATATAAAAATACAGATCCATCATTTTCCCTCGTATAGCAGGCAGAGGGAATCTAGTGTTGCGACACCCTGTTTTCCACTTTCCGTCTTAATTTTAGAGCAATTGCCTCTTGAGTGGAATTCAACGCCGCGCTATGTCAACCAGGACAAAGGAATAAAAAAGAATCAAATCAGCCCCACGACGGCTTCATATGAAATTTACAAATGTTTAGATATTCGAGTAGATAATACAACTGAGTCAGTGGTGGCGCAGCGGCACGAGGTGTGACTGTAAAATCGACTGGTTGTGGGTTCGATTTCCACTCGAGGAGATGAAATATTTTCTTAAATTTATATTTCCTTTCTTCGCTCTGGTTTCCAGGTTAAGCGCGGCGTTGAGTTCTGCCACTCAACACGCAATGCCTCCAAAATTAAGCAGAAAGTGGGGAACGGATTGTCTTAACACTAGGTTCCCTCTGCCTTCCCTACTGTGTGCGGGATACAGCGTGAAGCTGATTTTTTTTTAATACAACAATATTCTCAAAGTAACATTATGTTATTGCAACATGAAACTAAAGCTCCAGTAATCCTCGCGTTGTGTACGGTGTATGCAATAAGAATTCAGACGAATTAACAGATTAAAGCTTGTACGCGAAATGGACGCGGGACAGATTCACCCCCTATAAAAAACCAAGGGGTGGAAATAAACCCCCTAATACCTACCTACTGTCTGTTTAATGAATATATGACACGTTTAGTAATAAAAAAATTAATAGATCATACGTAGGTATACTGAGATGGTTTCAAATATGTTAAATAAGTAAATAATATTATTTAAATAAGAATTGAGAATATTATTTTAAATGCTGTTATTGCAAACTGTCTGGCTGTTGATACGATGATTGTGGATTCAATTCTCAAATGGGGACAACTGTATTAAAATTATTTTAATTTTATATCTTCTTTTCATCATCACGTTTTGCGATGTTGAGACATAGAACTTATTGAGGACTTTAATCAGCTTCACGCTGTATCCCGCACACAGCAGGGTAGGCAGAGGGAACCTAGTGTTAAGACATTCCGTTCCCCACTATAAAAGACTTGAGACATAGAATAGACACAAAAAAGTTTAAAATTGATTGAAAAGTGGAGAAAGGCGTGTGTTGACAATAACTTTTCTCCGTCTATTCATCGACATGGGTACGATGCGTGATACTAAAAATTTTTTTACATGGGTATTAAATACAAAACACGATTTAGTTCAAAGTCGGTTAACGCTAACGTGTTATGTATTTAATGCGAGCAGTCGTTATCTCGTATCCAAACAAGTGCGAAAAGGCCATCTGTATCATCGCTTCCCTTTCACAAGTAGTTCCGGTTACCAAAATGTACTAAGACTTATTTGTGTGGCTTTTGACGCTTAAGTTTTTTTAAATAATAATTTGTGGAAGTAAAGTCCTGTTCTTTTGGATAATACTTATAAATTGTTTTATAAATGTAAGCTATGGTTAATAAATAAAAACTGTATTTAAATTAATTTATTATTTTATTTGTCAATTAATTAATTAATTATATTGTTAATATTGAGGCCAGTCGTGGCGCAGCGGCACGAAGTGTGACTGTAAAACCGACTGGTTGTGGGGTCGATCCCCACTCGAGGAGATGAAATATTTACTTAAATTTATATTTCCATTTTTTCGCTCTGGTGTCAAGGCAAAGCGCGGCGTTGAGTTCTGCCACTTAACACACAATGCCTACAGAATTCAACAGAAAGTGGGGAACGAAGTGTCTTACACTAGGTTCCCTCTGCCTACTCTGCTGTGTGCGGGATACAGCGTGATAAAAACAAAAGTTAATATTAAAAGAATTAAATCTTTAATGGATTTAATGTCTACATCACTAATTATTTGTTACTAACGATTTATTAACACAATTTTTGTCCTATAACTTATCTTACGAGAAAGTTGATTCAGTTTCGGGTAGATTTTATTTTTTTATACAGATCTTTATATTGCATACTTTTGCTATCCGTTACATTCTTCAAAGTAACGTTTTTTTTTTTAAATACTATCACCAAAAATCAAAACGTTTATTCCATATCTTACCTCACTTTACTAAAAAGTTACACCATTAATAAGAAGCTGACGCCACTCATGCGCATACATCTCCTCTACTATGATGCTCGCCTGGTACTTATTGTGACTATGTTAAGCTCCATGACGCGATGTGACGGGGTCAGTTGTAACAAAAAAACCTTT
Source organism: Heliconius erato x Heliconius himera (assembly GCA_013421005.1). Taxonomy (NCBI): domain Eukaryota; kingdom Metazoa; phylum Arthropoda; class Insecta; order Lepidoptera; family Nymphalidae; genus Heliconius; species Heliconius erato x Heliconius himera. The sequence goes on along the minus strand of JAATLQ010016209.1, from coordinate 23,383 downwards.
GCTCTTTTTTTAAGTTTTGTAAATCTGACTATGATTTTACATATTATTTTAATACCTACATAATTATGTTTATTTATTGATAGAAAAATAAAAATATTAATAATATTTTTTGGTTTTATTAATATTAAGAAAATCTAGTAAGAAATAAAAAAATATAAAAGAAAAAATGTGTATGTATGTACTGTGGGTATTTTAAATTGGCTATTAGAATTACTATATCTTGAATAGTTTTAAAATAATTTCTAATAATGAAAATAAATTATAATTAATTATTATGTGTTAAAAATTACTCTTTTTTGATAATTATTTATTAGAAATAACTATACATTGTTTTTTATTAAATTAACCATACAAAGAAAGAAGTAGGTAGAATTGAAAGAATATACATATTGAAATGCCCTTTATTTAATACTCAAGTGTAATAATAATAAGTACATATAAAGTAAGTAATAATTGATTTTACACAAAAAAATCAAATAGTCTAGTCAATAACCACAAAAACAGAATACATTAACGTATGAATCATACAAACAAAGTCATTATACATACAATTAGATTACTTGGAGCTAGTATATTTAGTGACGGCTTTCGTTCCCTCGCTGACTGCGTGTTTGGCGAGCTCGCCGGGAAGGAGCAGGCGGACGGAGGTCTGCACCTCCCTCGACGTGATCGTTGACCTCTTGTTGTAGTGAGCCAGACGGGACGCCTCGGCCGCGATACGTTCGAAAATATCGTTGACAAAGGAATTCATTATAGACATAGCCTTACTCGAGATTCCAGTGTCCGGGTGAACCTGCTTCAACACTTTGTAAATGTAAATGGCGTAACTCTCTTTCCGTTTGTGCTTCTTCTTTCTTTTGTCCGATTTCGATATGTTTTTCTGTGCGGCACCGGATTTTTTCGCTGCTTTCCCACTCGTTTTTGGCGGCATGGCTGTTACAACGTGCGTTCGTCACAAAATGCTAGATCAGTGTGATATTGGAAGTCTACCCCCTGTATTATATATAGGGTCAAAACAGACAGGGTGACGGTACGCGGACGAGTAAGCGATTCAGACCAATGGAAGCGACGTAGCACAATGCAGTGCATGGAGGAAAATATAATCAATAAACTAAATAACATGCTTTTGCTTGAGTCATTTTTGTTATGTCATTTATTTTTTTTTTATTTTGTTTTTCTTTTTTGAGGTTTATTATGTTGTGATGATTATGATGTGACAACGGATATTATTAGAGAAATTGAATTTAGAGCATATTCAATTATTATGAATATAGTGACATCTGTTGATAAATAGTATAATAAATTTACTAGCGCCATCCATTGTCGAATAGTGTAAGCAATTTATTTGAAGCTTATTTTAAGTAAGCTTCAAATTGATATATTTTTTCTTCTTTTAGTTCACACTTCTTTTATACAAAACATAGTAAATGTTAAAAAAGAAAAGAAGATATTATAATGTAATCCGAAGTGCAGATTGGACTCATATTAACAGTTATACACTGCTACTGCACCACGCCATACTATTTACATTCACAGCATATTATTAATCATATTTATTCTGATTTAAGTTACTGCCTTAAATTAACACCATTTTTGATATGTTTTGAAGACATTTTTATTTTAATAGTTAGCATTTGTAATATTATTCTTATACCATTTTTAATTTACCCCTCCTGTCGAGTAACTTGAAATCTGTTAAAATCAAATGCAATTTTCATCTTTCATTTTATTTTAATTTGGGTAATATGTTTATTTTTACTATAGGATGATTCGAGATAATAACTTTTAAGAAACTATTATTAACCAATAACAACCATAATAACATTAGGACAAAAGACAAATACCTAAATAAAATGACAGGTAATATTAATAGTAATAAATAAAAAAATAATTCAATAATATTTTTTTATTCTTTGTATAAATTTATACAATTTTTTATTAAGTTTCTAAGGAGCTTTGCCCGGTGAAAAAAATACAAAGGCAATGACTATGATATGCAATTCAAAGCACCTTGTGACTGCCAACTGCCAACAGTTATCCATAATTAAAAAATATATTTAGATTTAACTCTAAACTAAACAGCCAAATAATGATAAAAAATGTTCACTTCATTTTGAATTTTAAAATGAAAAAAAAAAAATTAGTATAGCTTTTTTAATAATATTTTTGTGAATGTTAATAAATGTCTTTTACATAATATATGATAAAAAATATAATGTGTACATAGTTTATTGTTTAACAAAATAATTATAATATAGATAATTATATATCATTGATAATATAAGCTTGCAAAAAAGTCAGTAATACCCAAAATACCAATGTTTGTATTTTGGGTCTTTATTTACAAAACACTATCATAATTGATTTAAACACAAAATTTATAATTTTAACCATACTTTTATGATTTGCAATCATAGTCATATTGTTTAAAATTAATTGAATCAATATATAGAGGATTATTCTTGACACTGGAGATAATAAAAACAGCTTGTTCGATTTTTATTAAAATTAGGTAAATTATGTAAAATTATATATAGAGCTCCTTACATTAACCCAAAAACTGCTAGAATAAGATAAAAAATATATAAGAAACAGATTAAGGCACTTCTACATCAATATCCTTAAGAAAGTTAAAGAACAAGATACATTTAGCTTTATTAATATTTGTATCACTGTATTATTGCTTATCCAATGTCAAGAACTATTATTATTGACTGACTCCATATGGACTCCATTGAAGAAAATATTTGGTTTGTAATTACTAAATAAGTATTAAAATATTAAAGGCCATTCACTTACATTCTAGAATTATTTTCATTTCCCTGCTCTGGTAGGAACACAAGGCAAAGTGCTTAGTTCCGTTAACTCAAAATGAAATGTCTTGAAAACAAAAAGTGAGGAACTGTCTTAACACTGTGTTCTGTCTGTCTATATGAAGCTAAAAAAAACATACACACAAATTTATTCATACTTATCCCAAGGTACATTATCTATAGCATGTTTCTTTTGCTTATGTTTTTTAAGATATTTAGAATCTATGAAGGCCTCACTGCATATTGAACAAACGTATGGCCTTTCACCAGTGTGGGTTCTCAAATGAACTACTAAGTTACCTTTTAATGCAAAAAACTTCATACAAACTGAACAACCAAATTTCTTTTCTCGTGTATGAGTTAATTGATGAGTTCTTAAATGGGTTTTAGTTTTAAATCTTAAAGAGCAAAGTTGGCACGGAAATGGCCGCTCATTTGTATGAACCCTTTCATGCATGATAAGCATGGCTTGGCTAGAGCAGCCTTTACCACAAATACAACATTCAAACCTTTTGCTGGTTTTATTCATTTTTTTATCTTGTTGTCCATCTGATTCTATAATGTGTAAACTTTCTATATGCTGTTCCAATGCCGATTCGATGGAAAACATTTTCTTACACAATGAACAGGCGTAACCTAATAATTTGCCATCATCTGTTGTAACTTCCTGTTTGACTGTCTTCATTAATTCTTCTTTAACTTTATATATTCTAGATTTTGAGCATTCATCAGTTCCTTTGTGGTTTGTTAAATCACCTTTATTTTCAAATTTGATCCCACACCGACCGCAGACGAAGGGACTTATATGCGTAAGTCTGTGAGTTTGCATGGTTATTTTTTGATGGAATCTTTTTTTGCATATGTCGCATTCAAATTCTTTTATACCGCTATGTATCATCATGTGACGTCTCAAATTATTTTGATTTGCAAATGTTTTAGAACAAACATCACACTGTGGTTTACTATTATGCATATATTTTATATGTTGAGTTAGACTACTGCGTTTAACGTTTTGATTGCAAAACGGACAAGTAACAAATGGGCCAGTTGGGTTGCTGTGTATTAACATATGTCCCGTTAAAATCTCTGCAGTTTCGAATCCTTTGCCACATAAATTGCACAAATGGTCTCCTGCTGGATTGTGTTTGTGTTGATGTTTTTCATATGTCTCCAAGTCATCAAATTCTTCACCACAGTCACATAAGAAAGTGCCATCCTCTTGTTGTAAAACAGTTGCAATTTGACTGTCGTCCGCGTACTCAATTACTAGCTCAGATCCATCACATTTTACTAACTGGAACTGTGAGTCGTCTCCCTCATATAATATTACTTCCTGTGGAATTGAATTACCCTCAAGTTTTATAGAATCAGTACCAGTTAAATATTTTACACTATCACCCTTAACTAAAATAGTCTTTTCTACTCCAGATGGAGTTAAAATTTTGATGAAATTTTTCGAACTAGATAGGTTTTCTATCATATCTTGTGTTAAAGGTATTGCATATTCATTTTTATCTTGAGAATCCTCACTAATTGATAGATCTTGGGACATATGATTGACATCAACATCCATTGGTTGATCAAAGTCATTTTCCACTTCCTCGTTTTCCAAAATTGTGTCTGGTACATGCATTGACACTTTCGGGTTAGTTACTAGAAATGAATCTATTGTGCTCTCAAACTGATTTGAGCTTGGGCTTGCAACATTATTATCTTCTTCTTCTTCTTCTCTAATCACAGGTTCTGTGTCTAAATTATCTTTACATTTCTCATCATCCGATTTATCATCTTTTGGGTTATCTACGACAACTACATAATAAAAGTCATCATCACTATCATTTGGTTCCTTTTTTATAATAGATTCAAGCTGCTTGAATGACTCCTTAGCAAGATCTTCGATTGTCATGTCTTCACTTGCTTTCAATTGGGTTTCTATTTGTGAAAAGGACATTTCTGATAGTTCCTCCTCCTCCTTACTTTGTTTTAGAAGGGATTCTAATTGAAGTTTTAACTCTTTGTCTACTTTCATGCACTGCATCCTGAATTGATATGCTGATGTCATTAATGTAAAACAATCACTACATAACCTTTGGGGTAAACCATCATCTTCTTTAGGCTGAAAATATGAAACAATATTGTTAAATTTCTCTAACATACAATATGCGTACAAAATAAGTATTATTAAATATTTGGAATATTAATGTTTAAATGAGCTCATAAGGGTCTTAATATAGAATTCAATTAAAATATAATTCAGGAATTCAATTATTCACACTGATAACTTGTTTGTGATAACCAAGACACACATTAAACAATTCATTTGAAGAGATTATATTTGTAAGATTATTTTCACTGCAAAGTAATCAACTATTAAGTATATTAAGCATTTTAATGTCCATTTACCTCAATCGTAGTAATTTCCAAAAACTTCTCCCGCACACTATCTTCGGCATCAAAAAGTGACACTTCCGAATCTGGAGCAAGACAACAGCGACACAAATCCGACCAAGATTCCATGTTAAAACACTTCATACATAATAATGCCACCGGGAAATCCTACGAAATACATAATTAAACAATTAAAATGTTTTAACAACATTGTTTTGACAGTTGTGTACATGTAATCATAAAGTAGGTGCTATCCAAAGAGTAAAAATTATCTACGGACCTTGCCATAAAGACGATCTATTGGAAATTATAGACAACAGAGCGTATCAAAATGGCGGCACTGCACGCGGCGAGAAATGGCCGCGGATGTAGCGTCATATTTACTGTCTAGGCGAGAGCGAGACGGCGATACACCACCGTTCATACATTCAATATTATAACTTTTTATATTGATATTATAAATGTTTCATTTAATATATGGACATTAATTTAAGTATTTGTTTTAAATATTAATTACAAATATCATTTGGTGAAATGAGATCTGGTCTTCTCTTTATTTATGTTCTCGTCATGTTGGTAGTGTTTCCGTTGAAAAGTCAATTTGATTTGATTATTATAAATATTTTGTAATAAGTAAAGCTTAGAACATTAATTAAAGATATTTACTAATAGAGGTAAATTAATAATGATCCTTGTTATATTAATTTAATCATATTTCTTATCTGTAATATACAGATAGTTAATAAGATGTAATAAGAAAATGGACAATGGAGTTTACTTATCTATCCCATAGATGTCGCAGCATTATATATTTTTTATGATTACGAGAACTTTATGATTGTTTATTTATATTTTTTTATAAAATTAAAAATATTAATTTTTGCACTTCATACAAATTATAATATTTTTTTCAATATGAATTTATTATTATTGTTCTAATTTACACTGTTGTCTAATTTACGCAATTGTATCGACGCCGTACATAATGTCTTGCCTAGAGTGGGTTTCGTATCGACAACTCATTATCACTCATTTGTTAGTAATAAAATATATTGAAAATTATTTTTGTTCATATCATTTACATAGTACATTATACCTTATTACTTATAGAGGTTCTGTCATTATAGTACAAGTAGAAACTTATATGCAAATACAAAAGAAAATATTTTGAACTAAAGTTTAAAAACCTAATAAAAAGGAACCTTTTGGGGTTACTGTAAATATACAGAAGAGTTCACCAAAATTAAACAAAAAAAAAATTATTCCAGTTTGACGGACAAAGGCTCAGCTTGACCGCAAGTCTACATGATTAAAATAATACGGGATTTATCTGCCTCGGAACAAGAGGGAATTTTCCTAAAGTTTCCATTTAGATTTAGGGATGTACTACTTGTTTGGAATTTTCTTGTGGATAAATAGAACATTTAAATATTTTTTTTTGTTTCGAGACTGGGTAAACGAATGAAAGTATTTTTACTATTTCATAATCTTTTAATAATTCATAACATGAATATTATAAATTAATCTTAATCTGCACCCATCAGAGTAGGCAGAGGGAACCTAGTGTTAAGACACTCCATTCCCCTCTTTCTGCCCGAATTCTGGAGGCATTGCGGCATTGAGACACCAGAGCGAAAAATGGAAATATAAATTTAGAGTGGCGATCGAACCCACAACCAGTCGGTTTTACAGTCACATTTTGTGCCCCTGCGCCACGAGTGGCCTCAGACAGGCTTTTTTTTTTCTCTTAGTCTGTTAATGTAAAACTGATTGCTCATAGTACACATTTCAATTGACTGACAATTATTATAAATATTGTATAAAGTATTTTTAATTTCATTTTAGTATCTACTTAAAATATATGGTATATTCACTTTATTAATATTATTGTGATAATTTCCTAAAAAATAAATAAATAACACACAAATGTAAAAATCCTACATTATTATTATTACGCAACTATAATTTCTGGCGTCTTAACAATAAAAGATTAATATTTAGACCGCCATTAAATGCTAGGTTTGGCAACAAAGCTACGTGCGTGAGGTGTGCACTACTACGAAGCGAATCGGCACTGTAGCAGTACCTTTATGCTACACCAGTATTTTTTTTAGGTTAAATACTGGTATTAAATGTGCATAACTGTATTTTAAGACCTTTATTTATTTTGGTAGCGATTCTTTGGTACAGGTTTAACAAATAGCTGTATCTAAAATATCGATAAATATCGTACTGGTTGTAAGGTTGTTCAAAAAAATCAAATTAATTGTATAGCTATTTAATTTTGTTTCGGACAACCTTCTCCGAAAGGTTACCTAAGCGTACAGCCCTACAACGCTGACATTTCATCATAATTGGGGACCTTCTAAGTTACAACAGGGCTGGAATATTATAGGTTATTCATTTCATTAAGTTATTATGGACGGAAAGTCCAAAGGGGTATAAATGACAATAAAAATTAACTCTCTTATTACTTTAATCGAAACTTAAAATGTTTTAGAATACGCTTATTCTCTTAAATTTTTATAATTTTGTGAGTTGTGGGCGCAAGTCCTGTATGTGATATTTTTTCTTTTAAAGCATATTAATAAATACACGAGATAATATAATGACTACTGAAACAAGTAGCGAGGCCAGTCGTAGCGCAGAGGCCCAAAGTGTGACTGCAAAATCGACTGGTTGTGGGTTCGATTCCCACTCGAGGAAGTGAAATATTTATTTAAATTTATATTTTCAATTCGTCGCTCTGGTGTCGAGGCAAAGCGCAGCGTTGAGTTCCGCCACTCAACATGCAATGCCTCCAGATTTCGGCGGAAAGTGGGGATTGGAGTGTCTTAACTCTAGGTTCCCTCTGCTTACCCTGCTGTGTGCGGGATACAGCGTGAAACTATAATATTTTTTTACTGACACAAAATGTTGTGATGTTTTATGATGGATGGATAATATACATACATACCCATTCCCTACAATATCTCTGCTATCAACAAAACAATAAAATTTTACATCTCATAATGGATTTTACATAACCGTAACGATTAAAGGCTTTTTCCTTTATGATTGATTATATTTATTTGAAGACATTACACGGGCAAACGAAAGTAACTTCAATTGTATAATTTCTTCTAAATAGATACCTCGCTCACCATAATTTTAGCTGTCCAACTGATTAATTTTATAAATACTAACAAGGACTCAGACAAAATCGAGGCAATTTCCTTATTGCCTATTAAGAAAATTGTCTGGATCTCTTAGAACAGTTTTCGGTATTAAGTTAGAGTAAAGAAGAGAAATAACTTCCTGAGCCCATAATATCATAACAATTAAAACATTGTTATTTGTTTCCTTTGAGAGAACTATTTTGCGGAGTTGTCTTATATTAGGTACTTGTAGCGGAAAACCACTTACAACTTAATTAACTTCTCTGTTACAGAAGTAGTGTATAATACAATATTAAATAGCAAAAATTATATAATTTCCTCTTTTCATAGATATTTTATAAACTTACTAGTATTTCTTTATTTGTTTAAATGTGTATCGATTATAATACTGTTTCAATGGTATAATCGTTCAGTATTACTTTCAGTAAAACTCTTAACTCTTTTTAATATTTAATTCCATACTAAATTGCAAAACCATATCAAATTTTATAACAATTCGTTGATTTATTAGCTTATCAAAAGATTTTTTTTTAAATTTTATTATTTTAATGGTATCGTGTAAAATGCTAAAACACAATAAATATTTAAGCGTATGAGTATAAGAGGTTTTATCTAGATGATGGATGGGCCTCGGGGACTGTTCAATCAGGGCAAGGAAAGTGTGTCCCGACTCCTACTATGGTTTTTCCTAAATAAATTAAAAATGCTGGTGCAAAATCGACAATAAATCACATTATAATATTTATATTTGTAAGTCGTTTCGTACAAAATGAGTGCACATTTAAATTTATCAAATTTATTCGCCGCGTAGTCAACTCATAAGTTTTTTTCCTACAATCATTAAATTTGAATAGAAGTGAAAACTTACAATGCCTACAAATAAAGGAAAGAAAAACTGAAAAATGGAAATTTATAGTTCTATTACAGAGTAAACTTATAACTGTAGTTTATTTTTTAAAAAATGAGTGTATACGCCTGCAACATTAAATTTATTGACTTTAATAAGTTGCGCTTCCCGTACCTGTACGGAGGCCTTGGCGAGTGGGTCCGACTCGCACTGGACCGATTTTTCTTCTATTATTATATCTAGCATAAATTATACCTTTAGTGAACATCGTAATAAAATCTATTACAATTTGAAAGATATACGTACATACATAGTGTATCGGCGAGATGTGACTTCTTTTTATACCATGCAAAGATAATTTTGACTACTAATTTATTTATCCTCCCCGATCTAGTACCTAAGATATATTTGAAATATTTTAATAATATATTAGTATCATATTATTCGACAGGTCCTAAAGCTACGACGGCCGGAAGATTATTACTGTTATACATTAATATACCACTGTGGCGCGGCGGCACAGCATCTGATTATAAATTAAGGAAAATTGGTCGGAAAGTGGAGAACGGAGTGATTTAACACTAAATTCGGTCTACCTACTCTTCTATATGCGGGATGCAGCGTCAGTTATTTTTTGATTAGTAAAACAACAGTAAAGCGATTTGATATCGATAATCTGTCGAGAACCTGTAGTGGCTATTAACTCACATTTAAATGAAAACGTTTGTAAGCGTTCGATTCGGATAAAAGGTCCGTCAGCTCTCACATACTATGATTTATTTACCGTCCACCCTAAAGGCAACATACATAGAATAGAATGTGTAGAGTGAGTTTGAAATTCACTTTGTTGAGAGGCTTCAATTCGTTCGTAATTACGTGTGTATTCCTTCCTGTATATTTTGGATTTTTGATTCAATTTTTTGATGAATTTTTAGGGAGACCATAGTGTTCATCTTTCTCTTCTTAGTCCTAGTGTAAAACATAGGTATACCATTTTTAACCGACTTCTGTAAGAAAAGGAGGTCATTAATTTGACTATATTTTTTTATATACATATGTATGTTTTTTTAGCTTCACGCTATCACCTAAACTTAAACACCGTTCCCTAGTTTCTGCCCACTTTGGAGACATAAGATGTTGATACTCGGAATCGTACGCCGCGCTTTATCTTCTGAGCAGACTCAGAAAATTAAAATAATTTATGGCCTGGAGTAGGGATCGAACCCACAACCGATCCGTATAGTGTCAAACGCTGTGCTGCTACGCCACAATGGCGTCAAATTTTCCAGAATCACGCTGTATCCTTCATATATTAGGATAGACAGTGGGAGCCTAGTATTGAAACATTCTGCTTCCCACTTTCCGTCGATTTCTAGAGACATTACGTGATGAGAACTCACAACCTGTCAGGTTTACAGTCACACGCCGGCGCGTCTGCGCCACGACTGGTCTCTAAATTTAACGTATGTATAATATATTATTATAGAATTAGAGTATATCTATATTCTATGTATTGTTTATAATCAGTGGGCTTAAATATGCTGACAGCCTTTGATAAGTACAGAATTACCACAGCACTTAATCCTTTGGTTTACACTACTAATGCTCCCTCGCTACATATCATACAAAATTATACTAATTTGTAATAAAACAGAATAATATATAATACAAATTATAAATATATAAAATACGTTGAAACCGTCGTGGCTCAGCAGTATATCGTCTGACAGTAAAGGTGACGGTTAAGGATTCAATTCCCAATTAGAATTAGGAATGACTTATTTTTATAATCCTTGCACCGGTAAAATTACAATGTGAGGCGTTGAGTTCCGCCACTCTACAAACAAAGTGTAAAAAAAGGTAGCGGTGCATGAGAAATGGAGGGTTTTAGCCCAAGGTTCCCTTTATCTAACCTGTTATACGTGGGATTCAGCGGGACAGGACAAAGCAGCAGCGGAGCAGGACAAAATTTAGACTAGTAGTACTAATAGTAGTAGTAGTAGTCACATAATTCCAATGAATATATCTATGAAAACAAGTCACAAGGCTCTCCCATTTCATACAGTGTGGGAAATCCTTGGAGTTAAGAAATAAACACATAGGTACTATTTTCACTTTCTACAACACTGTAAAGCTTTTATTAGTACTACTATGTGTTTGAATTATTATTATTTTTTTTTCAGCTTCTCGCTGAATTCTGGAGGCATTGCGTGTTAAGTTCGCCCCTCTGATAAGCGAAGAATGAAAGTATAAATGTAAATAAATATTTCTTTTCCTCGAGTGGGGATCGAACCCACAACCAGTCGATTTTGCAGTCATACTTTGTGCCCCTGCGCCACGACTGGCCTCATAATTTTTATTATATGATATATAAATATGGAATACAAATTTGGGTAACAAATTTAGGTTTCACGAAATAACTTGTTGTGTCTAAACAGCATTAAGCGCCGGCCGTAATTCGTTTCGCCATTACTTATTCAGCGGAATGATTGGTTAGGACAGTCCCGACTGAAAATCGATACTGTTTTCTTAATATTTATTACAAATTGTAGTGGTACATTATTTAGCGTTTTGGGTGGTATTATATGACATTTATAAAAGCTTTCGGTAATATTAGCCTTTTTAAAAGTCGTTGGCATATAAAATTTGAAACAATTGTTTTGTTTGTTTTCGCTTCACGCTGTATCCCGTTTATGGTATGGTAGGCAGAGGGAACCGGGAAATCTAGTGTTTATATTATGACACTCTGTTCACATTAACACTTTAGTTCCCCATTCATTGTAATAATTAATTGTTATATTTTGCAGTTTTAAGTCTTTTTCTCGCATACCATGGCAGGTAGAGGGAACCTATTTTTAAGATACCCCGTACCTTACTTTTCCTAAATTTGTAGATCGGGGAAATTGAGATAATTCCGTTCCCCGAGTCGAGGATCGAATGGTAGAAGGCTACCATAGTGTTTATAGTGTGATGCTGTCCCACTGTACCACTGAGAGCTAAATTTTTTTAGGCTCATGCGGTATATTTTTTTATTTTGCCATATTTTGTACTTTGTTATTACGTTAGTAAAAAAAATAAATTTAATAAATTTCACGCTGTATCTCGCAAACAGTAGGGTAGGCAAAGGGAACCCAGTGTTAAGACATCCGTATTGAGCACGTCAACACGCAATGTCTCCAGGATTCGGTGGAAAGTTGGGAACGGAAGTGTCTTAATCAGAAAATGTCTTAACACTAAGTTCCCAGGTTCCCCTGCTTACCCTGTGCAATGTGAAGCTAAGAGAATAAATAAAAAAAATGTAAGTAATCATAGTATTACAATTTCATTTGACATACATAGAGATACTTTAGTAAAATTTCAAATTAAAAATGTTATTTTACGAAACATTAACAATTTTCTAACTCAATAATAATTCTATTAAAAAAAACTTATTTAGTTTTGTGGTTTACTCAAACACACAACACAATTACAAACAATTTGGTGCTAAAAACTAGAGGAAATAGATTGCCTTTTGTTTTGGCCACAAAACTTAATTAAACAAAAGAAAAAGACCAACTTTTACATGTCGACTTTATTTAAGGTCCTCAAAGAATAAAGCAAGCGTGGACTGCCTTTCATTTTCTTGTTCTAATTAAGGAGCTATAATAAGGAATATTGCTCTGCCGTGTGGTTGTTTAATTAACAAGAATTGTAGCGGAGATTGATGATAAAAGGAATTATTTTCTGCTAAAATGAACATTCGGTAAAACCTACATATTTATAATATATAGAACTTGATCTGTAAATACGTTTTATTTTTTACATATGGTGAAACCGGGATTCGAAATAAAGAACACAGTTTAAAGAACATTTTTTTGTAATTTACAACCGGTATGTAGTGTTGCTATTATAATTTTGTTTTCTGCTGACATTAATATGTCGTATAAGTACTCATACTTTTTCGTACAATAGCACCTGTGTTTCATACATAGCTATAATATTTTTACATTATAATATGTTTTTTATAAACCACAGACTTTGATCATCCGTACTGTTTTGTTCCGTTTTGTTCTTGTGTTTTTCTTAATCTCTTCGTCTTTTTCTTCATTCTCCTCCAGTCCTGGTGGAGAAGCTAACGAGATGATTCCTTGCTACCCTATCCTAAGCTTGTCTTAAGGTTTTATCTTAATTGAGTTATGGTTTTTGTGAAGTGAACTCACTGTAATATTATGTTCAAAATAGTTAGTATTAGGCCATATTAGGTTAGTATAAAAGAGATAAGTAGAGACAGATCCAACTGTAGAGACCTTAACGCTATATAGCTAGGGAAAAAGCGGGAACCCGTAGGACAATATTACTTCATAATCATGTTAATCTATTAATGATCAGTGCCAATTACAAAGTGAAAAAGAAATTACATTTGATTAAATGTATACATCGTAATATATAGCGTAATATTAAAAAATATATATCACATAATGGCCACGAAGGAAAAGAAATCACTAAGTATTTTTTCTAGTTCTAGCACTTTGCCACTCATGCGACGTTCTAAATTGTTAGTACGTGAGATAAATTCTCTTTCGGCACAACTCGTTCACAGTTTTTCAAAATTCTGTTGAGAAATAGAAGAAAAGAAGTGCTTCATTTAGCTTTTTGTTTTAGTTTAAATTAATTTTTAATTTTACTTTAAAATATTTTTATCTCTACGCACCGGTAAACAAAAATAAATAATAAAAAATTGAACGGATAGCAAGGAACGGAGCATCTTAACAACACTCCGTGCCAACGACACCTTTCTGTTATAAAAAAAGAAACATAACATAAACATTTAATAAAAAGATTGTTTTTATAAAAAAGTTGTATTTATATCCACCCGGAGCCAAGTTAGGCAATATCTATTTAAAAATAATCAATTACCCAAATCTTATATAAAAATAACCTCAATATTTTTGCCTCCTTTATGTAGTCCAATTAAAAACTGAAGCTTGCAGTCAGTTTGCTCAGCCATAGACGTTTCTGAACTGCCGAATAAATTTTAACTGCTATGTTTTTAGTCGTATTTCTCCGCAATGCAGAGAGTTCAAAGGACTAATTAATCTTTGTGCGCTCATGACCTAGATTTAGTTCGTAAATAAATACGTGCAAGATACACTGTATATAGAGGCTGTCCTTGCTTGCAAGAGGACAGCGTGTAACTGTGAACTCTACGGTTGTAGATTCAATCTCCAATGGGGGGAAACATCATGTCTATATTATATTATTATTCTTAGACTGGGGTTCAAACGATCCCGGTTTTTTGGATTGCTTGCGTGGGGATACAGGTCTAACACGTAGAGGCCTCTAGAGAATATAAAAATATTTTACTGTGACGCATTAGCCGGGATCTATCTCTGAGTAACCACAAACATGGTCAGGCCCAGAGATGGTCGCTGGATATAAACTATGGAAAATATGGAAAACTAAATTGGGACTATGAAATGGTGCTTAGTTTAATATAATTGTGTTTCGTGGTAATGCTAGTCCTCCTTGGCCGTTAAACCCACAGCTCTGAAATTTTGTAGGAACGTTGTGGACGACACGGTGATCCCAGCGAAGTACTTTGATGATAATTGTAGTTTTTGATTAAATGATCAAAATGTGTCCCATAGAGTTAAGCTGTGGAATGTTTTGAGATTGAACTTTAACTAACTCAGCCCGTGCGGACAATTCGCTAAATTTTGCGCAACATAGCTTCGCTCAGCTCTACTTGCCGTGCACAGCATATGGCAGATCCTAGTATTATTACTATTATTTCATTTTACGTTTTGGTAGATCAAACGCGACACTGAGTTTTGCTACTTAACAAGCAATCGAAATCTCAACATTAAGTGGGAATTGAAAATTGAGTGTTAGCATTAGGTTTCTGCTCTCCTACTCTACGGAAAAATACGTGAAGCTGTTTTTTATATACTGAAAACACACATATATATTTAGTATATCTTTGAAATTATGCACAGCATGTACCATATAGCGTAAGCCTCGCTGGCGGCTATTCGTCTAATTAACATTCCTCCTTATATTGTTATAGGTTACCCTATTGTTTTCACAATACTCGAATAAGCCTGTTGTTGCCCACTTGCCTAGTCAGCGCTTGGTAATTTAGCGCTATTTTTAATTGCATTATATATATATTGAAAGAGTTCGGATTAACATTTTAGTGTTTTCAATATTTTATTATAATTTATAAGAAATTATAAAGTATCAGCTTCAGCTTCAGCTTCACGCTACATCCCGCACAGAGCAGGGTAGGCAGAGGAACCTAGTGTCTCTACTACTTCCTCGTCGAAATTTGGAGGCATTGCGTATTAAGTGCTGGAACTCAACGCTGCTCTTCCTCGACTAGGGATCCAATCGACAACCAGTCGGGATTACAGTCACAATTTGCTGGACTAGCCTCAAATTAAATAAATAAATAAAATAAAGTAAATTTAACTTATATTACCAGACAGGGGATGACTGATTAATATCTGAGCTTTTGGGCTGTACCCCAGGTGGTCTCCATGAGTTTGAGGTTCCCAATTTTATATTTGCCCTCATTAAAATTTGGCATATAACTATGATACATTTTTCAACTGACTGACACATGACTGACACATTATAGCAATATTAGTATACAGATGTCAGTATACAATCACGAACTAACTTTTAGATGTATTAACAACAAAGTTCAGAGTTTGATACCTTAATGTAATGAGATTGTAAACTTTATCGTTTCACACGCAGCTTTTGATATATTTCGTATATTATGTTATTCGAAATAATTCTATTTTCATTTTATAAATAAGCTTGTGATTTTAATTTGAATAATTAAAGAAATCAAATAAAAGAAAAGAAATAAAAGAGTTTACTTTGATTTTGTATTGTTTTAAATTTTAGTTTTTCAATAGCTCTATGTAAGAACGGATTGATACATTTCTCTCTTGAAGCTTTCAGACGATATACTAAGTGACAGCATTAAGTGGATCTTGAATCCGAATAAAACATGAATAAATAAATTCTGAAGCTGAATGAAACTGATCTTCACGCTGTATCCCGCACACAGCCTCCAGAATGTCAGAATTCGGCAGAAAGTGGGGAACGGAGTGTCTTAACACTAGGTTCCCTCTGTCTATCCTGCAGTTTGCGGGATACAGCGTGAAGCTGATTTATTTTTATTTTACAATATTAAACTTTTATACAAAAATCAATTTTCGTTAAAAATATTTCATTTTTCATGCGACTTCCTCTTTTTTTGGTACGATTGAAGCATGCATGTTACATTTTATAAAAATTGAGAGGGCTTAGAGCGATCGTACAAATTTCTGCACAAACGTATATAGAAGATAGAAAATACAAAAAATACGAAAACTAACGGTAGAGTAGAGTAGATGGAATCTGTTTGCACAAATGCAAGCTTTGTTTATTCAAATGTTAATCAAGACAATTTTATATTTATATAAAAAAACAGTTTCTTTGATCTTTATTTGTAAAGCGCTGTATTGAGTTACATCAATGTCTTTAAAAAGACAGAATATATAGGATAGCGCAACTTATAGCCCCCGTCAGCTCTGTTAATTAAAAATAAAATAAACTGCATAAATAGAACTAAATATGTATAATAAAGCCTCATAAAGTATATAAATATTTTATTTATGCAGGAAAGTGGGGAACGGAGTGTCTTAACACTAGTTCTCTCTGCCTATACTGCTGTGTGTTGGATACGGCGTGAAGCCGATTTAACTTTTAATTTATTTTAATTTTCAATTTACGCATTTAATAACATTATTTTTTGTTTATTTAGAACAATTGTAAAATTCATTTACTTTAAGGTTTTATATGCATATTTAGTTGATTGTACACCAATGTAGTGATTATTTTCCTTTTTCATATTATAGCACTAAATTATATACATACAAGGTTATTTGGAAATCACTGATAAGGATATACATATAGTATAACAAAGGAAAATATAGTATCTTCATCAGGAGAGGATAGCGGTGTGTGAACTTTCACGAACATCTTCAATAATGGATAAGGGCTAATGAATATCGTGTAAATCGTAATGAATGGAGCTTGGGCCATAAAAGAAGGAGGAAGTTGTAGCTCGTTGGATAGATAAAAATTACTAAACAAATAAACCTCTACTATGACTCAACCCGTTTTGTTTGGCGAAAGTTTAATTAATAATCAATAATTTGAAGCTTCTTTTGCTATCAATTTAGTTTTTTCTTTTCTATATTTTCATTTATTTCGTAACGCAAATTTTTGCAAAAATATTGAAAATTAATTTCGAAATTCAAACCTTGAACAACTGTGGGATACATATGCATAAGCAAGGAAGGCACAGGGAACCTAGTGTCAGGACAATAACATGAATATTGAATGACGGAAATCATCTTGTTGTATCACAACAAGCAAGGAAATGAAAATAATTCAATCTCCCCGTGTAGGAATCGAACCTATAAACTTGAAATTTGATGATAAACATCAATATCGTAGCGCAGCGGCACTTCATGTGACATATGTCAAAGTTTTCGATTAAGCTGCTATTATCACCACCACAGATCACCACTGAAATTGTTCTACTTAAATTATAACAAAATCCTTTATGAAATTTTATATTCAGAATAAAATTACAAAATATAATTATTGTATTGAGACCGTGAATACGATTTGCGAAATTACGAATGAGGTCAAGAGGAAAATGTTCAAAAGCGGACCAGTGGAATAACAAATTATGAAGCATAACTTTATAATCTTAAGTATATTAGGCGTAATACGACATCGGGTGAAGAACAAAGTGTTGGCGAAATTCTAATATACGAACAAAGTTCTTTGATTAAAATGCATTTTGATGTAATATATTCATTTTCCATGTATTTTCACCTTTAATGAGGTAGAGAAACTAAACTTTTTATTTAAAGATTTAAATAGATAGCCTATCTACGCAAACAACTACCTTGTTTGCGTAGATAGGCTACGATCATCAAAAAGATTTTTCTTAGACTGTATAAACGTCTATAAAAGAAATATATATACTCTTATGAGCAACGGACACTTGCGCTTTTAATATATTACAATTTATACCCATAAGGCACTAAAGCCATCGTCTGACTGTAAACGCGATAGTTATGAATTCAATTACTCGTTCTGCTAAGTTCGTACGACAAAGCGTGGCATTCAATTCTCTTGGGCGGAAAGCGGATAACAAAGTATCTTAATACTAGTTCATCTGCCTATCCTGCTGCCGGGATACAGCGTGAAGCGTGAAAAAATATATAAAGTAAATGTATACATAAGATTCAAAGCAAATTATATTGTACTTATATGAACAGATGTTAAACATAAATTACTTAATTTACTTCATTAGTTTGTAATAATTATAAAAAGAAAACAAGTGGACTATAAATTTCGAGAGTGATGAGAGAGAGAAGATCGAATGATGCTGGATGCTGTGAACTGTAAAGGTATATTCACAGTTTGAGCAGATCGCACAAAGGATTCGGGCTTACAAGCCTATAGTAGGGAAATATTCCCATTATTTAAGGAAATTATTTAAATTTATTGCTTTTAAGATTGAAATACTTTATTCTAATTTTAAATACCTTTTTCGCTGCATACATAGGTAAACTATAATGATAAATCTACCCGTTTTTAAAGAAAGAATAATAAATTATGAGTGCTTTATTATATATACTGTATAAAGCACATAATGTATACATTATATTTGATTATAATAATAAGTCTATATACTTAAATTCTACAATTTAATATAAAGTTAATTGTAATAATATTTTTTATAATTAAGATATAAATAAGATGTTAATATTATATATATTTTTATTTAAACCATATTTAAAATAGTTTTTAACTATAATCTGATATAAACTGAATTAGCAAAAATTACATTATTCTATACAAAATATTTCAATTTCAAATGAAAGAGCTTTTCCAAATGTGGCAACACTAATAAACGCGCCGGGAAAACGAGCTGAGGCCTGTATCTTCAGTCGGCTGTCGGAGCTTGGACAGACATAACGTTGTTACAATAATCGAATTTATATCGATATAATAAATTGAATTCATATTTTATTTCGGTTTGATGTACTTTATTTTATAAGCTATTTGTGTACGTTACGTTTTGAGTGGTAGTGTAGTGTATTTTGTTTAATCGTGCTTAACAGGTGAGTCCGCGGTAAACATACTAGCCTTTAAGTTATAACCTAAAAAGCTTTACTCAAATTATAATTTAAAATAAAATTACTAAAGATGCCTAATAAACTAATAAAAATATGATATATTTAAAGTAAAACGTACTTAGTTTATATAAACAGTAAATTAACGTATTAATTGCCGTTCCAAATTCGATTTATAAATTGGTTTAATTTTATTTCCCGCGTTTTCTTTTTCAATATACCTTTTTTAAAATTGTTATATGTTGTATTATATGTAAATTTCAATTTTTTTAAATTTATTAACATTTAATTTATTATACAAATAATATTTAAATCAGGTTCTTATATTTTAAAGCTTTGAATATTTTAATAGTGAATAAATATATATATATTTTAAGTATATACATAAAATAAATTTATAATATATAGTAAATAAATTGTTAGCATTAATGACAAATGTTATTATACAATAAAAACAAACTATTTAATATTATTTTTAAAAGCTTTTTCTTGTTTAAAATATAAATACAGTTTGTTTAAAATAAAAAAGAATTGATTCAGCGTAGGTTTTATAGTAAAACTTTTAACGAAGTCCCGCTCTGTAAAGTAGGTTACTTGTCAATTAACAATGCGTTCGTTTTACAGTCGCGATTAGAGTTTTTCATTGCCGAGTTATTTTTAACTATTTTCATGTTTCGAAGATTAATTATTATCAGTATGTATTTGGTACATTTCTTTGCTCTATTAAAAGACAGTTCTAGAAAATTCGATGGAAGTGGTAAACAGAGTGTCGTAACACTGGCTTCCCTCTCTCTTCCTCCTGGGTTTATGTGTAAAGCTGAAAAAATATAAAAAAATATAGAACTAAATAAAATATTACTATTACTAATATGGATAAACATAAATTTTAGCATTTCGATGTTTTTGAAGGAGGATGTTGAAGTTTAAAATAGATATTTGTTATATACCTTAGCCGGTGTAAAGATTTGCATTTATATTATAATTGACTTTTACGATCATATAATAAAATAAAATTATCAATTTCTTTTTTCCGAAAATAAAAACGTTTTCAATGAGATTTATTTGTATCATCAGTTATTACCTATCACATCATATGAACTATACGGACAATAGACGATAACAGTGAAAAGTTTTTGCATTTCACCTTTTAATTTATTTTACTTTTTATAACCAATAGCTTCATCAGGGAATGTGGGCGCTTAGTTTTAGTACATTCCGTTCTTTGTAAGACACTCCCGTTCCCCATTTTTCACTGAATTCTCGAGGCATCGGTGTTAAGTGGCAGAACTCAACGCCGTGCTTTGCCTTAACATTAGAGTGATACGCTTATGCGCCACGGCTGGCTACATAAAAAAATATTTAATATTTTTTATTCGCATTTAGTATAGACATTTGATGTACAAATTAATATAATATAAGAACAATTAAGCATTTATACATAGCATTTATAAAGTAAAAACAGTTGAAAGCTGCAACATAGCGTGACTTGAAAACCGATCTAATTAGACAAAGCGCGGCTTTCGTTTCCTCCGTCCAACACGCCATGTCGCTGTTGATGGAAAATGGTTAACTATCGCAATTAAGAAATCTTGGTTTTAATAAATACAATATTTATTATCTTAAGGCACAAGGGCACACAGTGGCATTGTAAACACGACTGGTTGTGGGTTCGATCTCCACTCGAGTAAATGAATTATTTATTTCAATTTATATTTCCATTTCTTCGCTCTGGTGTCGAGGCAAAACGCTTCCGCCACTCAGCACGCATTGCCTCTAGAATTCAGCGGAAAGTGGGGAACGGAGTATATCTTGTAGTGTAATAGGTCCCATCTGCTTACCTTGCTGTGTGCGGGATACAGCGTGAAGTTGAAAAAAAAATCTTTTGTACTAAGTAATCTGTTGATGGGCAACATTATCAAATCATGTACCTACATTATATGACTTTAAGTGAATATAATAATATGTATTTATAAATAACATAATATAACAATAATAAAATACATGTTTTTTAAAGAAATAAATGGAGTAGGAAGGACATATTTTGTCAAAATTACAAGAAATATTTTATATAGTCATAATGCCAAAATGTAAATATAATACTAAGTGCCTGTGATGTTGAAACAAATTTAATATCGTATTTCGACCATTCTTTTTTGGATTTCTAATACATTTTCCTGCAAAATCCAACAAAATTCTTTTCTATTATTAAACGTACTCGTACGATATTATGTAGGCTAGAAATCATAAAGTGCTCGAAACGAGCCCGTGCAGTAATTGCTTCCTCTATAGGAAACGCAGCGTGCAGAACCTCCATTTCTGCCTCTCAGCGCTATAAATCTGGAACGAAATGCAATTAAACCATTGGTTATATCCTTATGTAGTACTATTCTTGTTTATTTGTATGAAATGTGCTTAGTATGGAAAATTGTTTGGTTTTGTTGAGATATAAAAACTTGAAAGTGATGGTCGTGGATTTGAATCCAACGGGAAAAGATATACTTATAATATAGTTTCTTAGCTTGGTCAAAGGAAATAAGTAAGAGCTGTGGATCATGCTCTCAAGCTCTCAAGTTTTCCCGTTATTGCAACATTTTTCATTGTTACGTCGATTTTTCAGATTATAGCATTTAATATTTTGTTTTTTTTTAATATACAGACTGTCAAACATAAAACATTTTATTTCCAAATCAAACGCGCGTTAAACTAAACAAATTCTTCAGCTTTATAATTTTAGTATGGACATGATTACTTAGTTGAGTTATACAAATGTATTAAATCTACTAAGTACTCTCTGTTTGTTATCTTTCCCTATTCTTCTTCTTCTTCTCAATAATGTGATTGAATTTTAAGTTAACCTTTCTACTGCAGTCCTTGACTAAATATCAGAAAATGACGTTCTTAAACTATCGTTAAACCGCGGTAATTACTCCCTCCACGCGTGCTGTGAAACCTGCCAGTATTAGTCTCGAAATATACCTACATACAAAATATAAGATATGTGATATTAATATATTTAGTAGTAGTAGTAGTAGGTGTATCAAAATTATGATGATTAAAAATATATTATTGACAATACTTAGTCCGAAACAACTCTTAAAAAATATAATATAATATCTATATACAGCATGAAGCTAAAAAAGAATAAAGAAAATGGAAAGAAGGAACAACTGTATGCAGTATCATAATATATTTAATTAAAGAAAAAACTTATAAAAGTACTACATAAATTTATATTTTTTAAGGTAGACCTTCATATTATACAACTCTATTGAAATAAAACTGAGTATGGTCAAAGCAAATATTTTGCCTGAGATATTTTATTAGAAAGTATTAATCGATCGTCGAAAAAATATACATATATGTAGTATATTATTCCATAGAAAGTTTGTTTAACTCAATCACTTTTTATATTATTACTAGCGGACCCGGACGCGGCTTCGCCCGCTTGAACTATACGGATGCTTATTAGATATATATATGAAATTGTTTTTGAAAATATCTAATTTAAAGTAAACGTAATCATATTAAAATATTAATAAAAAACTAAACAAAACCAGCTGCATTATTAATATTATCAAAGTAAAATAAATATTTAAAATAATTAAAATTAAATGTGTTGTGCTATGTTTTTGCAAGTGCATGTGGTTATTTACATAATACTTAAATACAATAAAAAATATTATATTTTTTGTCTCTGTCTGTTTTTCTATTTCCCCGAGCTAATGTCCAGAATAGCTGAACTGACTTTTATTGGACTTTCAGTGATCGATTTTACTCATTTACCCGGGAAAAATCTATTTACACGTTTTCCTTGCGCGCGTACATAGATACTATATGAAATAACTAAAGTCCTTTCTACATTTAAATATTATAAGTTTTGCGAGCAATATCAAATAAAATCCCAAAAAACTAAAACTATAATTTATTAAGTGTATAACAACGGTATAGATAACCATCCAACCGAGATGAAATAACCAACAATTC
>JAATLQ010016198.1:85804-99370 GCA_013421005.1 Heliconius erato x Heliconius himera | reverse complement strand
CGACTTGCAGATTTACATTGCTACTCCTTCGAGTGACATAGACGAAGCTATTCGTAAATTCAATAGGGATTTGCAGAACGTCGCTACGTGGAGCAGGTCTTATGGCTTAACCGTTAATCCTGGCAAATCACAGGTTAGTATCATAGGTAGTACAAATCAGTTAAAAAAACTAAATATAAGTGGCCTTCCTACTATACGGTTTGATGGTGCTGACTTAATTGTTAGGCCGACTATTAAAAACCTTGGGATAGTTTTAGACAACTCACTATCTTGGTCAGCGCAGATAGCTGAGGTCAGCAGAAAACTATTCGCTAATATCGGAGGCATGAAGAGATGGAAATATTTTCTACCTATCAAAACCAAAACTACTCTAGCTCATTCGCTACTGATACCGATTTTAGATTATGCTGACTCATGTTACCCGGATTTATCTGAGGAACAATTGAATAAACTAGAGCGGTTACAAAATCTATGTATAAGATTTGTCTTTGGCCTGCGTAAATACGATCACGTCTCTGATTATCGTCGTCAGCTTGGATGGCTTCCTATTAGACTTCGCTGCAATTATCGTATGCTTACCCTTCTTTATTCGATCCTATAAAATCCTTTCGCACCCTCTTATTTAAAAGAGAGATTCAACTTCCTTGGTTCCGATTCTCTTCTACGCCTTGAACTAAGGTCGCGAAGTGATAACCTCCTCAAACTTCCATCCTGCCATACCCACTTCTATTCCAACTCCTTTACTGTGAAAGTTGCTATTCTCTGGATTGCACTTCCAACTGAAGTGCGACATTCAGTGTCACTTGACGTTTTTAAAAAACGTCTAAAACAACACCTTTTTAATTTAGAAAATGTGTAGACTCTTCTATTATATCTATTATTTATATTGTACATATTATGTTTTATTACATGTAGTTTTTGTTTGTATAAGAATATGTATGTTTATAGGTATTTATATTAGTTATAAATATATGTATTATAGTTGTATGTAGTTGTAAATATATGTGTATTTGTGTATTGTGTATTAGTTTATGTATTTTTGTATATATTATAAGTATATTATATGTTACTTAGTATTATCTTTTTCTGTTTTGTGCACTTAACGTTATTCCACTCTTCTGTTTTTATATTTTATGTCCTTTGTTTTGGAAGGTTGCCTGTAAGAGATTGCTTGAAGCAATAAGGCCGCCTTTGCATACTTGTTGTATTTATTTCTTTTCTGTGTGTGTATTTTTTTTTTTTTCTTTGTGTGCAATAAAGTATAAACTAACTATATTTAGTTTATTTTGTTATAAAACATAAATATATGTAAATTTATAATATTTTTGTGTACTATTCTTATATAAACATCATCGCAACCTTGTAGTCTTGTCTCTAAAACTTGTAGTCTAAACATTTAATAATTTCTATAAATTTTATTTATTTCACGTACTGATTTTTTAACATACCTACATTTTATTTTGAAACTATTTTTACAGTAGATAGGTACATTATTGTTAATTCTGAAAGTGCAATTATTTGGCAGTTGAAGGTTTGGAGTTTGTAAAAATGTGTTTCTTTGTTATTGAACGATAATTAAAAAATATACTTCCGTTATTTGGCGGATGCTATTTGAAGATTTTAAAATTTACCTCTTATCTCGTGTTATTTAACAGCATTAGATTAATTCTAATGTGGTTATTTAAATGTCAAAGGACCATGCCAACAAGCCTACAATCGCTAGCGCATTACTTAATAAGTTAAGTATTGTAATAAATCTAACTTATCTTGTAGAAATATGCGGAGCTGCATCTAAAACTAACCTAAAATCTTTGCAAATTATTCAAAATAAAATAATAAAACTCCTTTTCCATTTTAAGCCATTAACATCTACAAATAAAGTATGTAATGAAACTAAAATTTTAAATATTCATTAACTATACTTCAAGATATAAAAACATCTAAAACTTTTTATAATTTTAAAATTAAATTAAAGGAATTTATAAAAAATAAAATAGAATCCGACCCTGTATCGTAACTTTTCAAATGTGGGTGACATCACTTTATCAAAGCTAATATTACTAAATTATTTCAATATACCCACTCTTTAACTTACATATGTGTATACTATTTATTTACTATTAGTAATTATTCAATTAATAAAATCTTTACCAGAAACCCCGCATAATTTAAAGAGGTCCCGACTGTTAATCCTAATAAACTATTGGGCTTGTTTATTTTCTTTTGTTTTATGCAGTCAGGGTTTTTGTTTTTGCAAATATTTTTTTCTATTCTGCGCCTGTCGTTAAAAACACAGGTCTAGTCCCACACGCTCTGTTGTAACTTCGCAGACATACCTGCTTAGATAGACCTCTCCGCTAAGCCGTAACGTGTATGGCCGGATTTACATTTCGTTTCTTTGTAAAGCATGTCACCTTTTCTTTGATGATATTTTTTTTTTACTTAATAATTTAACCGTTTACTTATTTATGCTATTCTTTATTAGTAAGTGAAAAATGTACTCAAAATTATTTAATATTTACTAGCTAATACCTGTGGCTTTACTCTCATAGTCAAATGGATGTACTGTACTACGTCCTGCGTGTGTTCTCCTCATAACGCGACATTGGCAAAGTGATTATAGTGGCCAAATTGTACATTCGGGACGTTATAATCAAAGAACAAAACAGAACAGAACAAAAATGGAAATAACTAAGAGTTTTTTCTTTAGCTTCACGCTATATCCCACATACTGCAGGATAGGCAGAGGGAACCTACCGTGATATAATATAGCCTATAGCCATTCTTATTTTTCTTATTACATGTACAAACTAACGCAAAAATATATTTTCTAATTCGAATTCCTGAGATTAGGAAGTTTAACCAAATAAACTCTTCAGCTTTATAATATTAGAATAGATTTATATTTCAAATGAAAAATTTACTTAACGGGGTTAACAAGAGAATAAAATAAAGCACGGAATTACAATTGTAATAATATATTTGTCTGCTAACTTTATTAACAAATCGAACAAGTTAACATGACAATAAACATTTTTATCTAACACACAACTCGTGATAATACTTACGTCTATAAGATTACATAGAGAATGAGCTTTTTGATAGAGAGAAGGATGGTGCTACGATAGATTCAAACCGTGAAAGTTGTTAAATAATTTATAGATAACATATAATTATTACAACTTATATGATATCTGCAAAATATTATATATTTATTTATTTTATACAAGGAAATTCATAAAAATGTTCGAGATTTATATTTTATTATATAATATGTTGTGCTGTGTACTATATTATATTGTGACTAGAAATGTTACCTGTGTATGGATATTCCGTTCCGTTTTGCAAAAAAAAAATATA
This sequence comes from Heliconius erato x Heliconius himera, assembly GCA_013421005.1. Taxonomy (NCBI): domain Eukaryota; kingdom Metazoa; phylum Arthropoda; class Insecta; order Lepidoptera; family Nymphalidae; genus Heliconius; species Heliconius erato x Heliconius himera. Next base: position 96,010 of record JAATLQ010016198.1, on the reverse strand, counting down.
AATTACAGAATTACATTTTTATTTATTTATTACGTTTATCATATTAAGTTTATAATAAAAACTTTATTTTTATCTGAATATAAATAATACTTATTGAATTGCAAAAAGATGATGTCACGAGATTCCTACCGTTTTAATTACACGAATACACGATAGCATGTTTTATACAATATGATTCCTTTAATTATAGTCAATGTTGCATACATTATTTTCATACGTGTTCTGCCTCTTAATTCTTCACCTTTGCTCAAAATGGCGGTTAATTAACATATGTATTATATAATATTTTATGTAAAACTAGCGTTGTCTATTACAAATGGCGTGATCAACTAAATGTTTTAATAAATACTTTTAGATTAAATAGTAAAATAGAGCGAAGGCACAGAGTTAACCTATACGAGCTTAAGGGAAATGATACACAAAGAGGAGACTAGGGACAATCGGACCATTTAAAAATTATTTTTGTTTAGATAAAATGTTTTAGGTTTTTTGTTAAAGCATATATGTGATAAGCATAAAATGTTATTTTATTTGTGCGTAAAGTATCTTAATGTTAATGGACTGATCTCCCCAGTCGTGTTTATAAAGTAGATTAAATGCAAGATTTAGTTAGCTTAGATTAGTTATGCAACAAACCGCTAATACTAACCTTATTATTAACTTTACGACAACAATTTTATGTATATTCTAGATACAGGGATCTAATATTATAATTAAAATCAGTTTAAAACAATTAATCATATTACAAACTGTGTTATAATAAATTACATTGTTTTTTTATATAATAACTGTTTAATAAGTTCTTTGATTTTCACGATTATTACACATTTTAACCGGATTAATCGCGTATATTTTGTATGTTTATACATTTTTGGAAACCCGACGTTTCGAACACTTTGCAGTAGTCCGTGGTCACGGGTAGACTGAGGTGGCATTCGTCTGTCAGTTGACATAATTATTATATCAAACTACCGCCAACGATTTCTTAATTGCCTCGCGTACTGCCCTCGATTCCTGCAGAATGAGCTGATGGTATCTTGCCCTCTGGTATGGTGGGTTTGAGACTTCAATGATTTTATGAGTGGGTCCGAGGTGGTAGAAAGCTTCTTGAAAGGTTCTTGAGACCAGTAAAAAGTAATATTCCTTTACAGAGTGCAGGTGTATACAAACTAGACTGTGACTGTGGCTTATCATACATAGGTCAAACAAAGAGAAGCATCGGTGTTAGGGTGAAAGAACACATTTCTGATATCAAGAATGGGCATGTATCGAAGTCAGCTGTGTGTGAGCATACTGTGAATAAACCCAGCCACTACATTAGGTTTGATAAACCCCAAATCCTCGCTAAGGAAAGCAGATACATTCCTAGAATGATCCGCGAGGCTATTGAAATACAAAAACATCCTAATTTCAATAGAGAGGACGGCTGGAAGCTTTCTACCACCTGGGACCCACTCATAAAATCATTGAAGTCTCAAACCCACCATACCAGAGGGCAAGATACCATCAGCTCATTCTGCAGGAATCGAGGGCAGTACGCGAGGCAATTAATAAATCGTTGGCGGTAGTTTGATATAATAATTATGTCAACTGACAGTCTACCCGTGACCACGGACTACTGCAAAGTGTTCGAAACGTCGGGTTTCCAAAAATGTATAAACATACAAAATATACGCGATTAATCCGGTTAAAATAGTTTTATTTAAAATAATAACTGTTTATTATTGTGATTCTTCTTTGTAAGGAGCCATAAAGAAATACGTTAATTTAATGTAGTCTGCATTCACTTTCCTTACTACTTAATCGAAGGTAAATTTTAATACCTTATAAAATTCTAATTATTTATCGGACCTTGAAAAATAAGTTACGGAAACAGATGAGCAAAAAACTTGGCGGCATTGTCAAGATTTTATGTACCACAGATTTATAAAAAATATATTCTTATTGTGAGAGTTCATTCGGTAGACACCATTCCAAGTATGTTGTTTTTTTGCAGTTTTTTTTTTTCTCTCGATTATGACACAGATAATGTGGTTTATACAGTTTTTGTTGTTGCATTATTTGAATTATTGTCTCGAATCTATGATAAAATTATGAATAATTATTTTATAACACTTTTTTAAAATTATTTGACAACAGTGTCTTAATTTATTTTTTGAAGTCATAGTTCTTATTTGCAATTCATTTAAAAATATCTGATAAAAAGTAGCGAAATTTGCTTTGTAATGTTTTGAAATTTTATCAACATTAATATTCAAAATCTTAAGTACTTGGACTATCTTTAGAAGTTATGGATATAAAAAATGGAATATGTAATGTTATTATTATGTGTATGACTACACCCGCATAATCTGTTTGCATGATAATAACAAGAAAAAAACATATAAAATTGCCATGTTGTATCCAGTATGTAATAATTATTTGTTTTGATTTATGTATCCATATTATTAAGAACCTTGATCATGTATGAGCAATAAATTAAATATAAATAATTAAAATCTGGCGCTTTAATCATTTAGATTTTATTAGATAATATAAAATAAAGTTATTACATAATAAAAAAATCGGTCAAATGCTAGTAGGACTCACCAATTTTTAGATTCAACAGGTAATAAAAGTTAGGTTTGCGGACGTATGCACTCATATTGTATGAAATTAATTACAATTACAAGTTTGTAATGATGTTTTCTATGAAATACTTATAATTTCTAACTTTTTGCTATTGCTGCTTTGCTTTGTACCAAATTTTAAGATTCTGAGTTCATGGAAAGTACCCTGTAGGGTTTGATGCTCATGCGAGTTTCGAAAATTTGCGACATAAACGGCTTATTTTTTTACAGCTCCAAGGGACAATAGACTTAAGTATGTAATATAAATTTCAGCTTGATACCTCCACGCGTTCCTGAGAAAAATTCCTACTATAATATTTTTATTTATAGCTTCACGCTGTATTTCGTAACACAGCAGGGTAAGCAGAGGGCACCTAGTGTCAAGACACTTCGTTGCCCACTTTCCGCCGAATTCTGAAGGCATTGCCTATTGAGTTGCGGAACCCAACGCCACGCATTGCCTTGACACCCGAGCGAAGAAATAAAAATATAAATTTAAAGAAATATTTCACTTTCTCGAATGGGGATCGAACCCGCAACCAGTCGGTTTTACAGTCATACTTTGTGCCCTGTTTGTTTTACTATTGTAGTCATAAAATCGATCATAATAGTTAACGAATAATTTTAAACCTATATGAAAAATATAATTGTATTACCGATTTGGATAGATTAATCACATTGGAACGTGTGTTGTTGTGATACATCAAGATTTTTATCTCAAGTTAAATAACTAATAAAAATTAGAGTATATATAACTGCTGTCACTTCATTGTATTATTATTTTTATGAAATGTTTAAAAAGTAACTCTACTCGTATTTCTTTCTTATATTTTAATGGGGCAACATTTTTATTATAAATCATTTGTAAGCTATAGAATTATAGACTAGCGATGCTCCAAAATCCATTATAATTATGATTTAATTTTATATTGTAATTTTAACATGTTTCCTTATATCAGAATAATACTATAAAAAATCTCACTCGTACGTATTGTTATTAGATTGCAATTATGAAGCTATATGTTATAATGTACTTATAATAGTATTAAATAGTAGAACTTAAATGAGTACGTACGTACGTAAAATAATATATTTTTTATATATTTTTAAATAAAAAAAGTTTACAAACTCAAATGAATAATAAACAATGAATGAATGAATACCCATAAGTCTACAAGATCGTAGAAACGTTAGATCATTCCTCAAAGTCGAAACTCACATATTGTATTCCGCTATGATGTCTAAGTAATAATATTTATCCTTTTTATGTACGACAAATTCTTTTTACTTCAAATAAACAAATTATAACTACTTAAATATGTTTAAAATGCGCCATACAATAACAATTACAAAATGTATTACAATCAAGCTACTTTAACATCTTAATCTATTCTAATTATTGGGAATTCTACAAAATACTAACAGCTTATATTTTCTGATATATTCATTTATTTGTATACAAAGGAATACTTATGAAAAATTCATTAAAACAATTAATAATTACTATATGACTGTAAGTAATATGAGAAAAAGAAAATAATTTGAAAATTCCAATTCCAACAAATTAACTGGAAAGTAAACTCAATTTATGTAAATGTTAATATTAAATAACATTTTTTTATTTAATTTTATATTATTTTGTATGTAAAAAAGATTTAATTTTTAAACAATTAATCTTCCCGGCCTCTACTAAGACTGAACCTGCGATGAAATTTAAAAGACGTTTTTCGTTTTTCATGTTTCGCCTCCTCAGGGGGCTTATTATCTACAAGATTATCTGTACTTTTAGCAACTTGGACGCTTTTTCGTCTGTTTTTCATGGATTTTACTAATTTATAGAACTTTCCTTTTTTCTTTGTAGGATCGATGGTGAGTTCGGAAAGCTCTTCCACTTCAACGCTGAATTCTGATGATATGTCTCCTAGATCCTCTATGCTGTGGCTTTCTTGCTTGACTGGTAGTTCTAACTTCTTTGAAGTGTTCGGTTTTGGTTCGGCTGGAGGAGGAGGTGCGTCTGGATCTATGCACTGCAATATATATGTATTAGATTAGAGTATATGTTAGAGGTAGTCCATTAATCATGTCCCATGATTGATTTTTTATATATATATACTATAATTTAATATTGAAAATATTAAATTAAACCCTACTGGTTTCTTTGTTATGGTTCAGAAGTTATTTTTGTTCATACAAATTTCGAGTTATAATACTTAGATAGATATTATATTTTGAATTATGATGTAACTAATTTAGGACTCCTATGGGGGACCCATCCTTGCTATTTAATATCATAATTCATCTACCCTATTCCTCTCCCTTAATGTGTGACGTAATTTATGGATGTCCCTTTAGTATGTGAGACTAGCAAAGAAAGTATTAAAGAAAACAGATAAAATTTACACGTTTGTTGCAACCAGTCCAAGCACTATTGGATAAAATATTTACAGAAAAAACATTACTTAAAAAAATAATAAATACGTATGTACATATTTATTTTTGATTTTAATAACATAATACAATCAAAGTAAATACGCGCTTCTATTTTCTCTTCCCCTTTTTTTGCTCTAAATTATTATTTCTTTATTATACTCATTGATTTTACTAAATAGAAAATGTTGATAGAATTACGTTATCACTAAATTCTTTAAATAAGCTAAACTTCTTTATAAAGAATACGTCTAAAGTGCCCTGACTAAAAATTAAAGAGGACAGAATTTCTTATATGAAAATGTTGGAACTGAGTTTTGGTTATGAATAAATTTAAAGCTTAACGGCTTAAAGGCAAAGTTTATGAATTGACATTTGTCAATCGCTCAATAATAAATGCGAAAAGTTTCAAGTGATTATTGAGAATTAGAATTCTGGAAGACTCAAGACTGTTTTTTTTGACTTATTCGTTTTAAATATATTTTAGAGGAAAAAAATATAATTCAAAAAGTTCTGAATACGACGTATGCAGTGAAAGTGAAACAAAATGAATATATTTCTGCTGTTTAAAACAAAGGGCAGCCGCAAATTTAAAGTACTTTACGTTATAGCTATATATTCTATTCATTATCATTTCTTGTATTTATAAGTATGGGAACTTATTACCTACTATCAAAAAATAAATATAACTGAAAAAACAAACAAAAAAGAACAAATTTCTTACAATTAGAAAACTTTATGTTTGGAAATGTACCATCATACTTGTATACAAAAATCTAACCCTACTCACGTCTTCCAATTTGATCCGATAAGGTGGCACCTGTTCCGGATGTCGCCACGGCTTATAATAGGGCGTGTCCGTGAGCACCTTCCAGCCAGGGTAGCGTCGTGATGCCGCATGAAGCTGTTGTACCAGTCGCGGTGCTAGCTGCGCAGTTACTCTATAATATTTAATGCACCTTTAAGCATTTTCGAAAAGCCGTAGTACTGCCGTACTAGAATAATGATTATGAGATAACTGAGAAACTTGTTTAGACTATATACTTTGAACCTCTTTGAATCTTCTACCACTTGTAACTCCTAATTTTCCTCGGTTTGGTTGAATAAAATACAGAATACCGATATTGTTTACCTACACACAATACTAAGTAATTTACTAACTAATTACTAAAACTAATTTATTGCATGCAATCCAACCGTAATGTTTTAAGTAAGTAGATACATACATACACCACTGAAAATTTATTACGGATGTACAAATCAGTACGAAATTTATATTAAGCCAAAAAAAAATTGATTTAATTATTTCCTTTCCTCACCTATTAACTAACCAAGCTGGTAGTGCTCCTCGAGGATCTGATCTGGACACGTAGCCGAGCCAACTGCCGGGGGTCTCCCGTCTTCTTACTACAAATCCCGTTAGTAAAGAAAGAGCTCTGTAAAATTAACATTTTTATATTAATATATAGATGCAGCTATTAGATACTTTATTTAAAGAAAATACAATAATAATAATGAATTTAATTTTTAAGAACAACATATTCAATTTCGAAGTCCCATCTCTAATAAAGTTATCACTTAACTAGAGGGCGCGCGCGGCTTCGCCCGCTTATTAGGAGTGAATTCTAAAAAACCACGAAACACGTGTTCAATAAAATATTTTTAACAGTCTGAATTTAAATTTTTATAAAAATCGGTGACAATTTAAAGATTTTTCCATACAAACTTTCAACCCCTTATTTGAACCCTTAGGGGGTGAATTCTTAAAAACCATGAAACACGTGTTCAATGAAATATTTTTAAGAATTTGAATTTAAAATTTTATAAAAATCGGTACAGATTTTTTTTTTTCCATACAAACTTTCAACCCCTATTTCATTCCTTTAGGGTTAACATTTTTCAAATTCCCTTCTTAGTGGATGTCCAGAATATGAAAATAAACATCTGCCCAAATTTCACATTTCTACCATCAGCGGTTACGGCTCTGCGTGCGTCTTACCTCAGTCAGTCAGCACAAGTCCTTTTATATATATAGATAATCGTAATATTTTTTTTTATTTTGCTCATCTTAACAATGTCTCTCGTATATAACAGTAATCAGAGCTTTCTGTACTGCACTTTCCGCCGAAATACAAGACATTGCATGTTGATTAATGAAAGTGAAAGAAATTTTATTGCAAAACTCAACTAGTGGGAAACGGGGTGTCTTATAACTAAGTTCTCTCTGCCTAACCTGTTGTGTGCGGGATGCAAAATACGTAAAGCTGATTTGATTTGGTTTTTTTTAACTAGAGGGGGGAATGAAAACAATCTATTTCCCCGAGTATGGACCCAATCCACAACCATCGCGTACGTACAACGTATAGTCAGACGCTGCTATGTTGCCATATCGCTCGTTTTTGTAAAGAAATCCTTATTGCAATATAAATTATATTCGCCTAGGTAAAAAACTTCCCAGGCAAATCGCTTTCAACGTAAAAGTTTTAATTAGATGAAGTTAGTTGCGCACTCATATCTTCTTACTGTAAGCAGTTTGTATATTTTTTATTATGGAAACTTAAGTTTGGATATTAAATTTAGAAATATATCAAAGAGATTTTTAAAATTCGAGACTTTTAAGAAAAAATAGAGCATCAAACTTTTTCACTTATAGCAACGCAGACAGTTAATATGTTAATGCGGTGGTCTTAACAAATTCACTGTCTACATTGCTATATCATTTCGCAATTTTGTAATCTCAGTCAGGTATTCTACACATTGCCGAAGTATTGTGTATAATACCGCATTATACAGATACCCGGTAACAATTACACACTTATTTTCTACAATATATTTTTTAATTATAGTATTAAATGATAATAAACTGCAATAATCAATTCCTACATAAGTAAACATTTTAATTATAAAAAAATATTTAACATTGATCTCATTATATTTTAATGACACTATTAAAACATAATAAAATACGATACAGATTAATAGTTCATTAAAAAAAAAACAAAAATCCACAGACAATAAAATAGCTTTTACGTATAAACTTTTTTCTGTATCCATCGACAAGGCCGTGACGAATTGACGCACGTTATTTATCTTATCTGTGAAGTGGCGTCCGAATCCTTTAATGAGAACTACTTTGCTGTATACATTGTATTATATTGGATTGTCTTTTAAAGATTATGTTAAAACCATTGCAGATTATTACAATCAGATTTGCGTTGAAACAGGAAAGTTATATGTTTATTACACGTCTCTATTTGGCCGGAATGAGGTAGTTTTATGATATAGATATTATTATTTTTTAGCTTAATATTAATATAGGCTAAAATAAAATAAAAAAACTTTAAAAAATATCAATTTGAAGGAAGAATGTTCCTGAGAATAGCGCCCTCAATCGAAATAAACTTTTTAGCTTTATAACATTAGTAAGAAAATAAATACGTAAGAATAATACAAGTGAACTTGTATTTTATTTAAAATTTTCTTTCATTTAAAATGTGCAATAATCGTGACATGTGAACTTACCTAACGAATCCTTTCCTAGGCGGGTAATCCTTATGGTAAACCGAATGGTTTAAGATCATCTTCTCCTCGCCGGTGTCGAGCCAGGAGCGTTGCAGCACGAAGTCGCGGTTTTTGAGCGGCGCCGGACACGACACTGGAAATGTACGCAATATTATTTAAAAGATTTATGTATATAAAACAGATTCAACTATAAATATATTGAGTGGGAAAGTATCTGAATTTTTGTAAGCGCGATGATTGCGGGTTCGATCTGGTCTCAGGGAAATTGTTTTATGGAAATTATTTTCATTGAGGCCGGTCGTGGCGCAGCGGCACGAGGTGTGACTGCAAAACCGACTGGTTGTGGGTTCGATCCCCACTCGAGGAGATGAAATATTTACTTAAATTTATATTTCCATTTCTTCGCTCTGGTGTCGAGGTTAAGCGCGGCGTTGAGTTCTGCCACTACACGCAATGCCTCCAGAATTCGGCAGAAAGTGGGGAACGGAGTGTCTTAACACTAGGTTCCCTCTGCCTACCCTGCTGTGTGCGGGATATAGCGTGAAGCTAATTTAATTTTTTTTTTTTTTATTTTCATTGTGCTCCTCTGGAAAGATAAAGCTTCGTCACTCGTCTTTATTTTACGTAAGAAATAAGTAAACTTAAAGAAATATATAATCGCGTTGGTGGTGAAGAGATTAAAGTTACAATTTAAGAACATAGTCCTTATTCAATAATATAGACTTGTCCTCAAACTCCAGTCCAATGAGCATGATACACCCAATAATACGATTATACCAAAGTTATGGATTGACTATCTCTATTACCAATTCGAAAATATACAACCGTACTTGTGTATACTGGAAGAACACAGAACGTAGAGGAAACAATATTCATTAAGCACTAAAATGTAAATCCTAAATAAAAAACTGGTCAAGCGCGAGTCGGGCTCGTCCTCCGAGGGTACCGTACACAAATTGGAAGTCTCAAACTTCATCTGAAATTCAAACTTAACTTAGCCCTTTCATATGATACCTCACTGGAACTAGCGGCGTTAATACCAAATTTTGCCTCCCTTTTAAGGCTACAAATGTATAGTTTCAGATTTTTTCCTGAACCTGTACTACCTGTAGATGCTAGCTGTCAAATTTCATAATTGTAGGGCAACCAGAGATAAGAACCCTATTAATTTTGATTCCCTTTATAGTGTCAAAAAATTTTCGCGATATAAATGGCCATAATTTTTTTTTAAGTAAATGTAGGAATGCGTTTTCATGGGGTTAATCATGGGGCCATAGATCTGAGTTTTGAATTTCAACTCGATATCTTCAAGCATTCCTGAGATAAAGGCTCTTGAAAGACAGAGAGATTAAAGTAAAAGATAGAATAAAGTTATCTTATAATATATGGGTGCCTTTTTTTCATAAAATATAAATTCAAATTCAAATTCAAAATATTCTTTATTCAAATAAACTTTTATAAGCACTTTTGAATCGTCGAATGAACATATAACAAAAAATAAAAAGCTACCACCGGTTCGGAAGGCAGTTCTGCTGAGAAGAGCCGGCAAGAAACTCAACAGTTGCTCTTTTCAAAGTCAATGGTATAATATATAATTTTATTACATTAACTGGCAGCTATCCTGCATCACATTCAATAGACATTAATT
>JAATLQ010016198.1:0-85704 GCA_013421005.1 Heliconius erato x Heliconius himera | reverse complement strand
TAAAACATGTTGGAACTTTATCAAAAACTCGTTTAAGGTACATGAAATGTGCTGGTTACAGATTTTGTTCAAAATATCTATATATATACTTATATATAAGGATTACCGAAACATTTTTAATCTAAAAGTAGATATCTATTATATTTATTTATAATCTAAAAGTAAATAAATAAAAATAAAAAAAATCCCCAACACCGCATTTTGTGCGTCGCCTAGTCTAGTCTAGGTCGGATCGGTGCGGTTTAGTATCGGTGGCATGGCGAATAGAATGTGGCAGCCCTCGAAAATGGCATCTGGCAGGGATCACTGAGAGCAAGCATCGTAGACTATATTAAATTTGTATCATATAATATATACATATATACAACAAAATTGAAGTGTCTATCTGTGGTTTTAAATTAACTGTGTATTTTCAGGTGCATATAGTTTTTATACCATACTAAAATACAAACGACCAATTTTTTTATTTCCCTGCCGGGTTAATATCCAGAACAGCTCAACCGATTTTACGCGACGTTCACTCAAAAGTTGAAAAAGTCGTGGAGCATCATGTAAGCTACTTAATTCCGAAACTTTACTTTATTCCGAAATTCCCGCGGGATCGGGATTTATATAGGAAATACGGGCACGCATATACTGCCAAGATAGATATAAAGTAACCAAACATTGTTTGTCGTATTTAAAAATATATATTTTTTGCGAACAACAAGAAATGTAGTCTTATTTGTTTTTGTTCACAAATATATCTTTTTATAATAATCTTTTCTAAAAAAAAAATTAAATAACTTTTGCTATGTGCGGGATACAGATTTTGTTACCTGCCGCCAAATTTTCTAACCGCACAGTAAGTCACAAACTCAAGTATCATCCACACCACCTGGATATGTGGTACTCCACTACTGTGTGGTTTCGTAGGAACTTCCTTCCACGCCCCACTCAACTGTGGAATTGCCTACCTGTGGCAGTGTTTCCAGGTCGATACGAACTGGGTACCTTAAAAAAGCGCGTCTATCTCCACCTTAAAGACCGGCAACCCATCTGTAGCTCCTCTGGTGTTACACGGGGTCGTGGACGGCAGTGATGATTCCATATAAAAACAGAGTGAAGCTAAAAAGGAACATACAGAAATAACACATAAACTTTCCCTAAATACCATAACCAGGACGATGACAGATATCATTTTTAAACACTTATTTAGAAAACGTATAAAAATTTGAACGTAGCGGGACTCGAACCCGCGCCTCCTGGAAACCGACCAGGCCCTCTGATCGCTAAGCCATACGTTCTCATCGAGCTACGTCGAAACTTTTATACGCTTGTTACAACTTATTTATGTTGTTAGTATCTCTGTTGGGAGAGTCCCGCTACGTTCAAATTTTTATACGTTTTCTAAATAAGTACTTGACAGATATCATATTTGTAAAGAGAAGCTATATCGTACTATTTTTTCCATTTTGCTAAGATGTTTTCCATTAAACATAAAAACAAGCGAATTTTGTTCGTAATTAATAAAAATTACGTTCCGAAAAGATAGCGATGCAATCTACGAATAGATTCTACAATCGACTTTGCTTGTTTTTCGCGTAATTATTCACGAAGATTCCGTTAAAAATTATTTTGAGATAAAATCTATCGCATTTTTTGCAAATTATATGTTGCAAAATTCTTTGGAATGCTATTACGAAATTATTAACACCAAATTTTATACGAGTAGGTACACTGATATAAAATACTACATGCTTTAAATGCTTAAGGTATTTTTTTCTTTTATTTATTTTACTTAGTAGCATCGGAATTTGGTGATATTGAGTTTTTCAAATTAAGCTGACTAAAATAATTATATTTGACTACAGTTGAAACTTTGATTTTACATTTGGTAAAGGATATGTTAATGAATATTTGTTTACAAGACGCTATTACGTGTATCGCTTTTAGTAACTAAAATATACGCACGCCATGGAGAATTATTATAATATGAATAATATCATCAGCTAATATCTTTGATATTTAATTAGGAAGCTTTTGTAGTATAATTGTCTAGATTTTATAGCAAGGGGTTTCAGATTTGGAAATAGTATGAAGCCGATAAGCAGGCAAATAGTGAAAAATTGTTCTTGGGTGGGAATCGAACCCATAACCTGTCACGTTACAGTCATACGCTTGTGCCATTGCGCCATGACTGGCCTCAAGTTCCTACAATCAACAAAGTCGCCGTCATAAGCTAAAATATCATCCACACCACCTGGATACGTGGCAGTGAATTGCCACGTACTGTTCGGTTTCGTAGGAAGTTCCTTCCACGCGCCACGAAATTGTGGAATGGCCTACCCGCGGCAGTGTTTCCCGGTCGATATGACATGGGTACCTTCAAAAAGCGCGTCTATCTCCACCTTAAGGCCGGCAACGCACCTGTAGCTCCTCTTGTGTTGCAAGAGGGCGTCCTCTTGTGGTGCTAGGTCGTGGGCGGCGGTAATCACTTACCATAAGATGACCCGAACGCTCGTTTGGCTTGTCTTATTTCATAAAAAAAATCAACAAGCAATATATAATGTGACTCTAAAATGGGCTGGAAGTATAGACAGAAATATCTGAAATTAGATTTTCTTGGCTAACCTGTTAAACGCGGAAAATTACTTTAAAAATTTGCCATCTGTAATAGGTGTTAATATTAAATATATATAAAAATTAAAAAAAATATATGATATATATCTATTTTATTGATTGAATATCAATAAAATTCTCCGTGTTTTCATTGTGACAAATAATTTATTAAATGTGGCAATACTACTTTACTTTAGTTTATATTTGTGCCTTTTGTCTATGGTTCGTTATGGCTTCCTCTTATTCATATCCTGAATTATTTTTGGCGGGTTTTATATTTACCTTGCCGTTTTTATATGAAAAAAGCAATGTTTTTCGATATTACTTAAAGTTTTCTCTTTATTATGCCTATGTGTTGATAACATGTACAGTATTACTGCCTGTGGTCCTATTATATCCTCGTGACGTTACGAATCTAATGTAAGATATTGATTATTTAAAGGTATGTGATATAAAACCGCAAAAAATTAAATTATTTATTTTAATTTTAGAGTAGCCTCTCGTTTTTGTCGTTATGCATCTTATATTGTTGGAATAGAATGGGAGTTGCGGGGCTTGGAGCACTGGGATAATGAACAATGTTACATAGTAATTTCAAATCATCAAAGCTCACTGGATATATTGGGTTTGTATAATTAAATTAAAGTGATATACTTACCAGTATGAAATAATTTTTTGATAATTGGTTTCCAGGTATGTTCGAAATGTGGCCCCGCATGAAGCGATGCACTGTTGTCGCTAAAAGACCATTAATGTTTGCGGGCGCATTTGGTTTCGGTGCTTGGCTATCAGGTCTTGTATTTATTGATCGTTTAAAAACTGAAAAAGCTCGTCTACTTATGAGAGAAGCAACAGCTAGGGTGGTTGAAGAGAAGGTACTACAAAACTCTTCTTTTAATATCATAATTTTGTGATGATATATAATTTCCATTAATAATTATATTGTGGCGTTTAACATGTTCATATAATTATTATAGAAATATTTTGTATTTTCAGACAAAATTGTGGGTCTTCCCTGAAGGAGCTCGCTTTAACAAAGGCAGCATACAACCATTTAAAAAGGGAGCATTTTATTTAGCCATTGATGCACAGATTCCTATTATGCCTGTTGTATTTAGTCAATATTATTTTCTTGATAATGAAACGAAAACATTTGAGCCAGGTAATGAAAAAAAAATACATATTATTATTAAATTACTAAATAAACTTAAGTGACAGTGCAAACAAAACCTAATTTCAAGAACAATTCATTTCTCCTGTGTGAACTGAACCCATGACCATCATGTTTACAGTCCGACAATGTGCTACTGCACCAAGAAACTCTTATAAGATAAAAATTTAGTATATACACATTTTTTTTAGGAAAAGTAGTAATTACTACTTTACCACCTATACCAACTAAAGGAATGACAAGAAACGATTTAGAAGTTCTCTCCGATATGGCTCGCCAACAGATGATTGAAGTTTTTAACGAAAGCTCAAAAGATCTAGTGAAGCAAAAGAAGATAGCTATTTAAGTACTTTATTCCATAAATAGGGTAGATATTTTAATTATTTGCTCCATATCATAGAAAGGATATTATTAAATGTGAGTTTTTGCCAAAGATATTAAAATGTTGTTAAGTTTGTAATGCACTGTATATTTATTGAGTATACTGTTTTCTAGTCAAAAGTATTAAGTTTTATTTTCATTTATATACTTGACAAGTTGTTTACTATTTTTACTCCATAATGCATTTATTTAAAAAAGCTAGTAATGTAGAGAAATTACTTATATTTGTTATTATTTTATTAAGTATTGTATTGTATTAGATATTTAAGAAAATACTCCAAGCAATTAAAGATAAATAAAAGCATGATTTGGTGACATTGTCATTTATTTGACTAATCATACTGTATTCATATCATAAAAAATTGTGCATAAACTATGGTCATTTACAAACAGACAAACTTATTAATAAAGAGGAAATATTTTAAATCTTAATTATGGAAACTTAAAAATACACAACCATTTAAATTAACATATTCAATATGTATTCAAAATATAATTCTGTTTCTATACACATATAAAAATTTACAATATTACTTAGATTTATAAATTAGTTTCAATAATGTGGTAATCTATTTAAAACACAAAACTTAAATACTAAAAAAAGAAAATATATTTTTAAAAAACATATAGACAATTAGATCTGAACCTCTCTTGTTGAATGTCATCCAAGAAGCATGGGTTCAATTCCTGCTATTTACAATATTTTGTTTTTTTTAATTATTTTTCTTTTTTAAGTGTGGAATGACACTTTAAAATGTTAATACCTCAATTATTTGATGTGACAATGATATTTGCAATTTTTGAAATATTGCAGCAGACACAATCATAGTTTCTTTTTTTAAATAAACATGCACTTACGTTATTGTTGTACCAAATGAGCGACTTGTGAAAGCTCAATCATTCCAGTTTTCCCCCCAATCTTCGGCTTCATCAGCCTCAGCTGGGACAAAATCTAATTTATTGAAGTTTTGCTCCTCATTAACAGTTATGACTTTTGGTTTCTCTATAACAGGCATCATATCTGCAAAAAAGTCAATATCGTCTTTCTTCTTATTCACATCAATCTTTTGATTTTTTATATCCAGTTCTGAAATATCCAAAATATTTTTCTTAGCTTCTAGTGCAGCTTTTTGTAATAATGTTGACCTCATTGTTGGTTCGTTGCCGTGATCATTTTCAACGATGATATTGGATAATGTTTTTGGTAAATCAGCTTCTAAGGGTATTTCATTTATATGGTAACCTTCTGAATGATTTAAATCAACTGTCACTAGTTGCCTGTTGGTGTTCTCCCAGTCATCCCAATCTTCTTCAGAATCAATGTTAGTATTTTTTTGTGAATCTTCAACTATTGCATTAAATTCTGTGGACTCCCCTCCTACTGGAGATGGTCTTTCTTTCAATGTTAGAGTTTGTTCATATGAATCTGAATTTTGATTATCACGATGGGCAGATTCTGAACAGTAGAAATCTTCAAGTGCTTTATTCACTACATATGCATTGTTGACTTGCCTTGGATTGGAGTTTGTTAAATTTGCTTGCGTTTTTGGCCTTCCATCAGTAAAAAGTCTTGATCTTTTACCTCCAACTACTGTATCTGCTCCTAGAATAGGCACCAATTCACTGAGACATATTAATGTTGATGCCACCAGTTCATCATCAGTATCTTTAATACCCAGAAGCAACTGAAAATAAAATTGTTAATAGTTATTTTGAATTTTTAATAGTGATATAATACTATACTAAAATAGGACAAATATTTAGGAGCAGAAATTTTAAAGAATTTGGACTCCCTATAGAAATGATAAAACAAAAATAAATTGTTTAATAAATAATAAGTGTTAACAGATGTACAAAAAATGCATTATTTCAATATAAAAACAATATAATATCATTACCTCTGGTAAAATATGCTGAGAAAGTTCTTCATGAGTAAAAACATGAACAAATTTAGTAAAATGAGTAAGCAATAGCATTCTAATCTGGCTGTCCCTAACTCCAAACAATTGTAGGAGTCTAGGCTTGACATGTTCTTTGAATATGCTGAGATGGAAAAATCCACTTGTTTCACCATTTTGTATTCTATCTGTAATACAGAAAAATAATTATACATAATTTTAATGCGAAAAAATAATAAAATTTTATATATTAAAATAATTACCATTTCTTGGTTTTAAAATAAATGGTAGAACATCCCTTCTTGCTGTTGTATCAAGTAGTGTAAGTCTTGATAATAATAGACCTCCTAATTGTTTAGCAACAGTTTCTTCATCAAAACATTTAAGGTTATCTAAAATACTTGAGAAAAAATTGCTTCTTTCATCTTCACTCTTAAGCGGCAGGAAATTCAAGAATTTATATATAGATATAAATTCATGATTAAAAAAATTATCTTTCAAGACTTCAGACAAATTGGGTCTTTTACTTGGATCTGAATTTTGTAAACAATTCCTGCAATATTTTCTGAACTCTTTTAAGTGTGGAACATCATCTGAAATTATATTATAACATTTTATTATGTGAACTTTATTTGTGAAATGTATATTTTTTATCTTTTTATACATGTAGTTTACCATCACTGTGTCCTTTAAATACATCATCAACTAGTACTGCAAATGCATATTGATCAACTTTGGAAGTATTCTCATATGACTCTTCATTGGGATCAATCGCCTTATCATACCTAAAAAGTAATAGTATATAATATTGTCCACAAATTGATCTCAAAACATCTAATATTTTATTTTCACAAAACTATATATTATAATTTTGTTTAAGAATTGTATATATTGTAGAATAAGTTGTCTCAATAAGTGAAATTTGTATAATTTATAAAAATATAACCAACTAAATTATTCATGAAGATTTACCTATGTATCCTTGCATGTTTTAAATATGCTGTGTTTAGCTCTGAAAATGTGCATAGGTATTGCAAACCTCCAAATTTCCATTGTCCATCACCAGATACATAAATTGATGATACACAAACATTATTATGTGACATGCCTGCCTAAAAACATAAATATATAATTTAAAATTTACTGTATTTCTTTTATTCCTATAGTTTTCTAAATATTAAAAATAATTTCTTAAAGAGACTGTCACGGAACAGTGTCCAGTCAGACACTCTCCCAAAAGTGAAAGGAGTCCATTAGCATAATGGTTGTGAATTTGACTCCTAATTAGGGAATGAATTTATTATATTTTCTTGCTCTGGTCTCAAGTGAGAGTCTTTCAGTTCTACCACTCAATGTCTCAAAAAATAGGTGGAAAATAGGAGCACCAGGAACAGAATGTATACAATAGGTGTCCTCGGCCTCCTCTACTATATGGGGAATAGTGTGAAAACAAAATCCCCATTGTATAAAATAATAAAAACTTTTCTTTCTTTACAATCAAACATACCTGTTCATGAAGAAAAACTAAGGCTTGCAAAATATTGTTAAGGCCTATACATATTTGTAGAGGTGTTTGTGAACTTAAGACAAGTGCCAATGGTTGAACATATTCTGTTGCTAAATGAAATGTTGATCTTTGTTGCCAAGCAGAAATATATCTGACAATATATGGATGTCGATATTTCAAAAGATTCTGAAAAATATATTAGACATTCAATTTACATTTTATTGAATATGAAATAATTTAAAATTAGATAATTGATGTACTCACATTAGAAAACTTCTCCAAGGGTGTGGATACAGTCCACAAAGGACCTAAAGCTGACTCCCCCTTAAAAACAGAGACAGAACCATCACTTTTGAGGCTGAAATATCTGCAACTGTCATTTATTGTAGCCTGGTAGTGTGACCAAAAATCAGTTAGCTCAATTGGTTTTTCTTCAATTTCCAAGCCATTCAATTGAGAAGTATCATTCCCCATTGTATAAAATCTTTGTTATTATATAGTACTATAATTCATTTTATTTCAGTGATGTAAACTCGTAAGTTCACAATTTTTAAAGAAGTTCCATCGGATGACGTTCACACCAATTTAATTATTTCTTTTTATTAAAAAGTTGCTTTCCAATTACACTTAGGAGTATGTTTTAGAAACTAGAAAATAATTTATAAAGCAAGATTCAGAAATGAAAAATAACTACTAAGAAATAAGAATAAAGAAACTATCCTATTTTCGCTAAAACTAGATATCTGATATGTCAAATCACATTCACAACTGTCAAGTGGCAACATAACATTCAATTTTCAGAGATTAGCGTTCTTGAACGACTCCAGCCATAGACTCTTAGTCCTATTATAATTTTACCAGTAAACTGGGGTGAATAGGAATTACAGCGTAAATAACAAAAAGCAAAATTCGTGAAAGTTTTTTAGGTATATTTTGTTGTTTTTATTAAATGAACACAATTATTATATATCCTGGTATTGATGTATAATGAGAGGAAAGTGCAATTTTTCAAATAAAAATTATATTTTAATTAATTTGAAAATGTATCAGTTATATATTAACTTAACTTAGCTTCACGCTTTATCCCTAGCGGGGTTGTCAGAGAGAACGGAGCGCCAAACGCTACGGTCTCTACATAACTCTTTCGCCTCGTCCACTGTCATCTACCTCTTCATACATGCCCTCCGAGGGGTCCTCATACGTTTTACATGACCTTCCTCCAGTATCTTTGATACTGTGTTTTCGAAGGTCAACCGAGATCTCCCCCTACCACTCTTACCGCTCACTTTTCCATCATAAATCTTTTTTGCCATTCTTTCATCACTCATTCGTTCGACGTGCCCAAACTAGCTGAGCACGTTCTTCTTCATTCTCACCGTGACATCCTGGCTAGTACCTGCCATTCTATGTACCTCTTCATTGCGGATTCGATCAGCTAAGCTTACTCCGCATATCCTACGAAGAGATCGCATCTCCACAGCATTCATCTTTCTTTCATTCTTCTTCTGTAATGCCCGCGTTTAGCTGCCGTGTGTATGACCAAACTTCTAAAATTCAAATTCTTCATCTCTTTCAAAAATCAGAACCTTTGTCTTATAGTTATATATTATATTTTCTTATTTAACATTTTATTTATTTTTTTTTTCATTTTTAGATTTATTTAAAAAAATATGAAAACTTAACTTTTTACTTAACTGTAGGCAAGCAATATTTAACAGGCCACGCATATACAAAGATCATCCATGGGGAAAAAGAAAACTAAATATCTATACTACTTTTATAAAGTGGAAGAGTTTGATGTGTCGAATGCGCTACTCTCAAAATGACTGGTACGATTTTTCTTGTATTGTATAGTCCAGATAAGATTTTGAATAAAAATTATATAATATTATGATAAATCGAGTGGAATAACAATAAAATTGTTGAGAAATCTGGGGAGCTTGTAAGCTTCCACTGTATTTTATTCTAGAAGTCACGATAAGTGCACCGCATATATTTATTAGAATGCAAAGTTCGATTTATTAAATAAACAATCGTGTAATTCAAAATGGTAAAAAATTTTGATTAATTTAGAATTTATAATGATTATAAAAACACTTTTTTCTATATAGTAAATGTAAAACCAGTATTAGTTCAGTTAACAGATTTTTTTATATTTAAAGTCGGGAACATTGTTAAAACTTATTTTAAAACATAAAAATGCTTCTATCCACCCCATTTTACGGAAGCTTTAGTTAAGTATTTATTTTGTTATAGAATATATATATGGATTTTTATAATGCTTAAATAATTTAAAAAATTTAAGAAGAGGAGGTAACAGTGTATATATGCAACATAATAAAATGCCATAGATACATATAACTAAATGTAAGTCTTTACTCTGTAATCAAAGGAACTTCAAAGTTCTAAAACGTCAAGTATATGTGAATTGGTTAAGATTTTTTTAAAGGAAAAATGGCCTTAGCTTTGCTAAAAAAGGCTGTTATATCCAATCCAAATTCAGTACGCAAATCGGTAGCGATAGTTTGCAATGCTGCCAGAAACCGTAGGTTTAAATTAATAATTTATTTTATAACTACCTTACGCTTTAATGTTTTGATCATTACGTCATATAATTTTCAGACTGGAATTTTCAATATAAGCCTGGTCCGTTTCCTAAGACACAAGAAGAACGTGTAGCTGCAGCCAAAAAATATGGATTAACCTTGGAGGAATATCAACCATATCCTGAGGATATGGGCTATGGAGACTATCCTAAGCTACCAGATATTGGTGCCGATTCGAAGGATCCAAATTATCCTTATGATTATCCTGAATTGAAAAGAAATTTCAATGAACCAGTATGATATTTTCAGTTATAATATTTTAACATCCATTTTTTGAAAGATTTCTAATACAATCATTATTCTTTCAGATGCATGCAGATACAGAAATAATTGGTGAAGATCGTTATGATATCAGCATGAGACCTAGATTTCCCTTATTACGCCAATGGACATGGCTTTTAGGAGTTCTAGGGGGAAGTTTTGGGCTTTATGTATTTTTGGAAGATTATAAATTTGGCCGGCCAGTGATTGCTAAGCAGTTGCCTCATGAGGGCCCACATTATTTATTTTGCCCAAAATAAGTGAAATTACATAGAGATCATTGAGTTTGTAGTATTTACTTTTGTTTTGTCAATAAAGATATTGTTAAATTATCTTATTTGTGTCTATATTTAATTTAGAGGACATTACAAAATGTGTGGTATAAATGTTATGTACAATTATAAATTATAATTTTTTTTAACTATATTGTTGCTTTAGTTGTAAAGATAATCTACTTATTACATGTTTTGAGATATGAAACAATGTGGTACAATGAAAAAAAATGTCTTATTAACCATAAGCCTTATTAAAATGAGCACAGTCAGCAAATTTTGGATTTACAACACAAGGCTTTTACAATATTGTTGATTTGGTTTGCAGATATTTTTTTTTTGTGTATGATTGTGGAACACAAAAAATGTTTGTTCATTCTTTGCCACAGAACACATGATATTTAAAAAGTGACCATAGAATAATAAAGCACATGATGTTACTTATAATAATTTTAATAATATTTTCCTTATCAACACTTTATGATTTACTTATATATACTGGTAAAATATTCATCTTCTAAATCATAAAGATCAGCAGCAATATCATCTCGAAGTGACATTAATTTTTGATCACACTCTTGTTGTTTAGTTCTGAACAATTTTGAATTCTGCGTAATAGCCTCGTTTACTGAAGGGAAATCATTTAAGATCAAGTACTGTTTAATATCTGAAACCAGTTTCATTAATGATTCTCCAGCTCTTACTGAAAAAGAAAAGGATATTAAATATCACAACACAAACACCACTATTAGTAATTATTAAACTACATGTTTTTGTTACACCACAACCATTATACATTTGTAAAGGACAGTAGGTCAATTGCAATTTTTAAATTAATTATTTTAATAAATTTGAAAATTTATAAGTTTATTATTAATTTATCTTCTTTCATTTTAATTAAATTGATTTTCTTTTTAAGATTTTTGTCATTTTAAAAAAAATATATGAAAACTTAATTTTTTACTTAACTGTAGGTAAGCAATATCTAACAGGTATATACAAAGATCATCCATGGGGAAAAGATAATTAAATATCTATACTTCTATACCTATTTTATAAGATGGAAAAAATTAAGTAGATGTTATTCATTTTATAATTAGTGTGTTAATAATCTTTTGAATACGAAAAAGAATACAGTTTAACTACAAAATAGTAAATATCTATTGAAAAATGCAATAAAACACATCCTTTCTAAGGAAAATGTGATTCATTAAAAATATCATATGGTACAAATTTTACTATTTATTCTTCAATGTTTTTTAAAATATAGTTTTACCTACATGTAGCATGGTAGAGAAAGATATATTATTAGTGTCATGACACTTGTTTAGCTTTTAGCTTATTTGCAATTCAAGACATTGCATGTTAAAATGTGGAATTCAACACAACCCTGTCCTGTCATTGTGGGAAAATTAAAAAATGCCTTCCTCTAAACGAGTATCAAAGCCATGACTAATGCTTTTACAGTTAGAAACAATTCCAGTATGCCACAATAGCCTTTAAATTAAATGAATAATAAAATTATATTTTTAGCTACAAAAATACAATTTGATCATCATTTAAAAATAATTAATTGTATTTTTTATACAACAAATGTATTTTGATTCATATCACCGTATGTAAAACATAACTATTATAATCTCCTAAAATTATCCTAACAGACATGTTTTAAAGTTGTAGTTTTCTATTTATCTAGCAAAAATATTTGCCAATATCACTGAATGCTATTCAGAATCATGGATGGATCATAAGTATATAAATAAACAAGTCCATTTAATTAGGTAGATGATACAGTCTGAGAGATGTATGAGAGGTAGTTAGGGGTTGAATTTATAAATGCAATTATATATATACCTATATTAGCTGCACGGACTTGCATTTCAAATGTATCTTGCTCTATTTGTGTCATTCTATTTAGTTGAGATTCATTTTCACCTTTAGCCAGTTTTATAATTTCTAAAATGAAAATTTCATTAAGAGTAGTTTTATTTATTAATATAAAAATTTATGGGTTATCAACAATATTATACATTATCCTCAAAGCATAAGTATACCTTCAAAATTTTCCAACATACTCTTAACATCTTCTTTAAGTCTTGTTGTGTAGGATTTTAATAAGGCTTCTTTGTTTTGTGGTAAATTTCGATGCATTTTAAAAGAAAATATAAACGTTTAAAAATCAGTTTATGTTTTGGAAGTATTTTGTACAGATTTTTTTAAATAAATTTATAATATAACATATAAAAATGGCACGAAATTTTAGTGTTCTAATTTATTAGGCGATTAAAAATAACTAAGTTCTCTAATTTGTTTATAATTCTCGCGACTTCACAAAATATGACCGAGAAGCAAGAAGTTATCAATTGATATTTGTCAAATTGTCAATGTCACTGATGGAAACATTAAAATATTATATTTTTAACATAGAGTAGAGGATATAAAGTTATACCGTATTAAAAAAAAAATAGTATGCCGTATAATAGGGGTGGATAGAATTGGTTTAGATAGAACGGCACAGTTAAAAGTGTTTTGATACTCGTTATTTACCACACAATACAAAAATATTGATAATTTCTATTTAAACAATATATTAGGTCAATAGATACGCGGCACGCCGATATACAAAAAAATGTTAGGATTGTTACTGTTTAGACGTCAGATTATGTTTGTGAATATTATGGTAAAATAAAACTAAATATTATTATAGCCTTTATGGAAAAATAAAGCCTAATAACATATGGACTTCTATTATAACACTCACTACGAACTAAATATTTTTTTCATTTTAAATCAGCATTAAAATACTTAGAGTATTATTATTATTTTTATTTTAGTACAACATAATTTCCTTTATTTCCTCTATTTTTGACTAACAAAATTTAAAGCAATTTGTGAACATATTTTCGGGTCTACAATTTTTTTTTAACATTTTGCTTGTAATTATTGCTTTAAACTTTTTTCACGTCACTAATGAAAATCCTGTATTATCATAAGACGTCGATTATTTTAAAAAATCCGACAGGATGTATTACTAAATTCTTGTTATTTGTAATCTAAACATATAATAGATTGAGGCCAGTCATGACGTAGGGGCAAGTGTGTGTCTGTAAGCGCGACTGATTGTCAATCGATTCCCACTTGGGGAAATAAAATATTTATTTAAAATGTATATTTTCATTTCTTTACTCTGGTATCGCGGCAAAGCACGGCGTTGAGCTCTGTCACTCAAAACGCAATGCCTATAGAATACGACGGAAAATGGGGACGGAAGACGGAAGATGGAAGGGAGACTTAACACTAGATTCCCTCTGCCTCACTGTGTGCTGGGTACAGCGTGAAGCTAATTACTTATAATAAAAATGTAACTGATCGCTGTCTGTCCATTGAATATTTTTATATATGAGAAAATCTATTATTATTGGCACCAAAGCACCATTAACCCCACACAATGATTTTTAAAATATTTGGCAGTTTGTCGATTTGTCTGTTCGTTTGTACACGCTAATCTCAGAAACGACTTATCCGATTCATAAATCATAAGTAAATAAAGTTATATCACTTTCAAGCGGAAGAAGTCAGTAGACTAGAGGGTCGCTAGTCACAAATAAAATCAACTAAACTGGGACATTTTAATGTTACATATAAATTTACATTATTCTTTTTCACTAAAACGCGCATACTCTTTAAGTCTAACCGCGTTAATGTTTATAAATCCAGTGCTGTCTTCTGGTGAGAAACCACCGGCGACATCCATCGAAACCAATTCTTTATTGTATAAACTTTTGCTGCTTGTTCTTGCTAAGATAATCGCTGTAAGAAGATACCAAAGACTTTAGTAAATCACCATTAACATTTGATTATTAAACATTTTGTGTTAACAAGTAGGTAATATAACTATTATAAAAAAATGTAAATTGAAGAAAATGTGTGTAATATAAAAGAAAAGAAACGAATATTTGTTTTGTTTCTTTTCTTTAAAAAATAATGGCTTACCGTTTCCTTTGAATAATTGCAACGAAACAGTCCCGGATACAGATTCTTGAGAAAGTTCCAGACATTTTCGTGTGTACTCTCCTTCAGGCGAAAACCAAAATCCATTATAAACAAAGTCGGCCATTTTGTCTTGTAGATATTTTTTTAGTCTACAATAAAGAAATAAAAGATGACTATAGAAATAATAAAATAATATATAAGCCAAAGTATTCATAATCTTTCATTACCTTAGTACTTCCTTATCAAGTGCGTAAGCTTCTAAGTCAAGATGTGCAACATGTAAGATAGTGCCGGCTGGTGTTTCATACAGGCCCCTGGACTAAAAATCAAATTAAATTAATAAAAAAGTGAAAAAAAATGAAGTTAAAATTCTTATATTATAATCATAATTTGTTTTTTTAGAGGCCAGCCGTGGCGTAGGGGCACAAAGTGTGACTGTAAAACCGACTGGTAGTGGATTCGATCCCCACTCTAGGAGATGAAATATTTACTTAAATTTATATTTATATTTCTTCGCTCTGATATCGAGGCATAGCGCGGCGTTGAGTTCTGCCACTCAATATGCCTCCAGAATTCGGCAGAAAGTAGGGAACGGAGTGTTTTTACACTAGGTTCCCTCTGCCTACTCTGCTGTGTGCGGGATACAGCGTGAAGCTGATTGTTTTTTTATAATAATTAGCTTACTTTCAGTCCTAGGAATCGATTTTCCACAATATCTATGCGACCAATTCCATGTAGTCCACCTAATTTGTTTAGTGTCTCCACTATAGCCAATGGATCAGTGAGAATTAGAGCTTTTTCCTGTCCACTCGGAATTTTGACAGAAATCGGTAAACCTAAAAATAAATATTCAAGTATTATCATAATCAATAAATTCTAAGTTCCAAATAGGCATTTCATAATATATACATGGGTCTAATATTTTTGTTTTTCTTTTTTATTTAAAAGTCCCTAAATAAATTAGATAAATATATACTGCTGACCTTTTTCAAAGGAAATATCAATTGTACAAGAATAGTCGTCGCTTTGTTGGAGGTCTCGCGTCATTTTATATATTCCTCCAGGAGGAATTGCAGCGGGATCCTCTAGTACTCCAGATTCATAGCTGTTCGTAGAATAGAAATTTAAATAAGACTGTTGATAATCTATCTTTTGGTCGAGGCTAGTTGTGGCGCAGCAGTACAACTGTGCGACTGTAAACGCAACAAGTTTTGAGTTCGATTCTTACTCGAGGAAATATTTTCTCGCTCTGCTAACGAGGTAAAGCGCGGCGTTGAGTTCAGCCAAAGCGGAAAGTGAAGAACGGTAGTGTTTTAATGGGAATGGGAATCTTAGCACAAAAATCTCAAGTTCACTCTGCGTACTCTTTTGTGTACATCTAAAAATATTTCTAGCTTTATAAAAATATTTTCAGTAAAAAAAGGTTTATGTAGATAGGTACATGTGGTGTGAATTATGATGATTTTTTAAATGATTTACCTTATATGCATTATGTTCTCATCGGTAGACCATGGGGCCTTAGGCGTGGCTGTAACTGGTATATTTTCTTCTTTAGCGTACTTGATGAGATCGATCCGTCCTTGGAATCTGTTGAAAAATTCAGGTAGACGCCATGGTGCTATTATCTGTTAAAGAAAAATACTTTGAAAATTATATACTGTACGATTTTTAGAAAAAAATAGATAGAAATATTGACTGCGCTACCTTTCCTTCTGGCCAAAGCGAGTAAACACTAAGTTCAAATCGCACTTGATCGTTTCCTTTGCCAGTGGCACCGTGCGAAATGTATCTGAAACGGGAATTTACAATCAAATAAAATATCTACAACAACACGAACACCATATTTAACACTAAATTTCTAAAAATCTCCCTACAAAGATGCTAACAACATAAATAAGTTGTAACAAGCGTATAAAAATTTCGACGTAGCTTGAAGACAACGTATGCCTCAGTGGTCAGAGCACCTGGTCGGTTTCCAGGAGGCACAGGTTCGAGTCGTTAGTACGTTAAAATTTTTATAATTTCGCTCAAAAGTACTAGTAAAAAAAAACTTCAACTAAATTTAGAAATGATGGGGCCATTCGCTTAGTTCAAAAATGCAATCCTGTGTATGAAAGTGTGTAGGTATATCTATTCATACATTTTACAGTGCCATTCTCCTGTCCAACCAGTCCAATACAGTGGGCGTATGGATATAACTATCTACTTATAAGTAGATAGTTATATCCATAAACTAAACTAGTTTTTTTATTTAATCAAAAAACTGTTAATATAATATCTTACAAGTAAGAAATTTGCAATCATACAGTGGATAGTTGTATATGAAAAATATATTACTTAGCTCCAAGTTTCTTAGCGGCGTTTACGAGTCCAACGGAAATACAAGGTCGCGCTAAAGAAGTGCCCAAATAATATCTGCTCTCGTAAATTAAACCCATTTGAATACCCGGCAGCATATAATTGGTAACAAACTCCTTTCGCAAGTCTTCTACTATTACCTAAAGAAAAAATAATAAAAAAAAACAGTTTCATGCAGTATCCCGCACACAGCAGGGTAGGCAGAGGGAACATAGTGTTAAGACACTCCGTTCCCCACTTTCTGCCGAATTCTGGAGGCATTGCGTGTTGAGTGGCAGAACTCAACGCCGCGCTTTGCCTCGACACCAGAGCGAAGAAAATGGAAATATAAATGTAAACAAATATGTCACTTCCTCGAGTGGGGATCGAACCCACAACCAGTCGATTTTACAGTCACACTTTGTGCCTCTGCGTCACGTCCGGCCTCAAAAATTAGATAAAGAAAAAAATTATAAAATTTTAGTTAGATTAAGAAATGCTTACATCTTTTGCTCCAATGATTTTTGCTTTCTGTTTGGCTTTTGTGAAATCTTCATTTTGTCCTATATCGGCTATATAGCACACGACATCGTAATTCTTTTGGATTAACCTATGAAAAAGGTATTAAATAAAAAATAAAAGGCTTTGTTAACCGACTTCTTTAAGAAGAGGTTATCAATTCAAACATTTTTTTATTATGTTTTTTACCTCAGAACTTTTAACTGGGTGAGCCGATTTTGATGATATTTTTTATTTGAAAGCTGGTGCTTTCTGTGTTCCCATTTTGATTTGGTCTATTTCTGACAATGCTATCAGTGAGAAAATTACATAAATCTTAAATTTGAATTTAGTAAGTATGTGCACGACAAATGAACGAATAACTCAATATCACGCCAACCGATTTTGATTTCTTTTTTTACTGGAAATGAAACGCTTCAAAAGTAATTTGATGAGAGTTTGCTTAGGTTCTGATCATAAGATCCGGTTGAAATCGGTTTTTTTGTTAAAAAATTATACCTAAATATTTAATCTATGCTTTAAAAAATGGTTTTAGATAAATATTAGTAATGCAATTACACCCTTTAACTATTAAGGACACGTTAAAAATATTATATGCATGAAATGAAAGGAACTACACGACAATATTTTTTTTTTCATGAAATCTTTATTTAATAATTACACGGCAAAAACCATTCTTGCGGATTATGATCTACGCATATTATTATCATACAAATCGGGGCAAAATAAATATTAAAAATAGGTACTTATACATTATTATAAGAATATTTTTACCATTTCAAAATGCAACTGGTATCTAAGCCGCCGGAGTAAGCCAAAATTATAAGATCCTTTCCCATCTTTTCGGTCAGCACTTGTTCGTTAAACAAACCTCATAAAACTGTAGCTGAACTTTGTTGATTCACTTATTTGTACTATAATAGATAGCCTTTGGGGTCACAAAACAGGAGATAATATTTAAATATAATGAGCAACGACTGCAGTTGTTTTAGAGAAAATAGTAAGATTTATTAGAGGCCGTCGTGGTCCAG
The DNA here is from genome assembly GCA_013421005.1 of Heliconius erato x Heliconius himera. NCBI lineage: Eukaryota > Metazoa > Arthropoda > Insecta > Lepidoptera > Nymphalidae > Heliconius > Heliconius erato x Heliconius himera. The sequence continues at coordinate 67,127 of JAATLQ010016198.1, read as the reverse complement.
GGGCACAAGGGTGCGACTGTAACGCGTCGGGTGTGGGTTCGATCCCCACTCGAGGAAATGAAATATTTAATTTTATATTTCCATTTCACTCTGGTGTCGACGCAGAGCGGCGTTGAGTTGCGCCACTCAACACGCAATACCTCCTAAATTCGGCGGAAAGTGGGAAACAGAGTGTCTTAACACTAGGTTAGGTTAGATAGAATTGAAATAACACAAAAATTAGACGATTAAATATTTAATTAATGAATAACAGTTGAATACTGACAATCGAATAGGTATTACTTAGATAACATAAAATGCAAACGTTACTATATAATTGCACAAATTGGGCATTCATAAATTAAATCTATGACGACAATAATCGATATTGAACCTAACAATAATAATCGATTTATTCTTTGCCTAATAAACATATCATTTGTGATATGTTAAAACTTATTTTTCCAATAATAGTAATGACAATATCTTACATACAAACAAGTCCCTATTATCACTAAGATACCTTTTTGGCTTATTTTTAGGGAAACTCTGAAAATAAATTAAATTAAACAATTTATAATTAAAGTATATATAGATTAGTTTTATTATTAAAATGGTTGGTGGTCACACGACAATGACGTCACCACCACACGGGCACGTGATGTCTTGTTATCGGAATGTTTATATGATAATTAAACTGACTCTTACATATAAATAAATGAATTATATCACTTTCTACAACATCGATAGCTATTGTTACTACATCACATTTATTAATATCTGCAAGTATTTGAATTTGAGACAAATTTAAATCTGTTCTTATTCTATAATTTAGCCCATTTTTCCTTTAAAATAAATGTAACAAACCACTTCTTGTTACCCCTAAATTGTATTAAATATAAAAATCAATTGTACTTATATTAGAAACAACGAGGGTACATAACAGTAATAGTGCCTTTAAATTTTATGTGAATAAAATAAATAACTGTCAATTAAAATTAGTAAGAGATTTTGTAAAGCATGAAATTTATCTTAAATTAAAACTAAAATTAACATCAACAATTACAATGAGAAGTTGCTAAAAACTTCTAATAATTAACAATAAAAATACTCTGATTTAAAGTAACGCAAATAACAATGTATTGTTATAAAAAGAGAAATAATATAAATAGAAGCAGAAATAATATACAAAAAAATAAAATAAAACCAAAGTTAAAAAAATAATACATAGGCTATTTGTAGTGGCTGAAAAATCCAAATAACTTTACAAAATAATAAAATTAAATATTCCATATTACGATTATTTCTTAATATAACAAAACATTGCAAACAATATCACAAAAACAGTAGATATATTCTACTATAAAAAATATATACATTTTTTAATTATTCAAGTATTACAATAAAATTAATACACCCAAAGTAAAATTAAAATTTAAGATGGAACCTTATCCCAAAATAAAGCTCAAGACAAATAGGTATGTTCTATTTTTTCTATACATCTATGGCTAGATTTAACATTTAGACAAGAGATTATATAGGGGAACTGTCAAATAAAACGAATATGAACTAAAGTATATATAAATATTAAAATTCAAGCAACAATCAATGTTGGGTAAAGTCTAACAATGTAACAATGAGAATGTTTAAGCGGTAAGAGAGCTGAGGTCCGAGAGGAAGTTGTCCGGAGTCAAGATGTGAGAGGAGCCAATGATTACCTCCCAGTTCTTGAGTGCAGCTGTCACTTCGTAGGCGCAACGTATTTCGGAGAAGCACACACCTGTGATACATTATTACTGATTATTAAACCATTAAACAAAAATTGTGTCTCTTTTCTGTTAAGCCCTTCATGTTCAAAATTTTTTCTTTTTTTAAATTTTGTAATTTAGTAATTTAAACGCTATATATATATATATATATACTTTTGACGTTAGAAATATTCTAAGAGCTCACCTCCTACGATGAAAACAAGCAAACGCGGCACATTTTTAACAGTTTGTTGCGCCTTATCTTTATGCCAGTGACCGTAGCGAACGCTGGAAATTGAAACATATTGACATAACTTAATAGAATCTGTTGTGGGGCAAAGTATTTATTACATTTCGTAGTTCCGTTAAAAAACTAAGCGCGACTAGATCTACATCAATACACAATTTCTCAAAAATTTAACGAAAAATGGGGATAAGACCCATTTTCACAAGGTTCCTCCAGTCTACTCTCGTATACAGCATGAAGTAAAAAGAAATCAACGATAATGTAAATGAGTAAAAAAAATGCATGGACTTAAATTTCACATTCACTGGAGTATAATATTCAGAACTAAAGGAGGCTTCTGATTAGATGGTTTATTGGTAGCTAAAATAGGTGAATATTTGGGCCATTTCAGGGATAATTAAGCCACATCTCTTTTTAGTAGGGTAGTATAAATACATGTAGGATTTTAACTTAAGCTGTGCAAACCGGACAATCTATTTATGGTGACCTAACCACTACCACACTAGAATTAACGTGGTCGATACTAGAAAGGATGAAAAATTCTACTTATATAATTTTAAGTATTCACAGTAAAGTTTATGAATTTATAGTAAATAGTATGGACTGTAGTACACAAAGCGCGGCATTGAGTGCGCCACTGAACGTCTACGAGGAAATTAAGTCGGTAATACACTCCATTACCTTAACACTAACACTAGGGTCCTTCTGCCTTCTCCCATATGATGGAAAAAGTGTGATGATGTTTTTATTATAAAAAACTAGTATATAGAATTACCTCGTGGGTGCCTGATATCCAGAGGACTGGGCGCGGCCGGCGAGGAACGGGAAATGGCGTTGGTCCAGCTTATCTTCGATCGAGTCTTCAATGATGTCCTAAAAAAAACAATTGAATAAAACTAATAATGTAGAATACATACAATTTAATTTAAAATAGGATTTTAAAATATACTACAAATATTTTTTTAACAACTGTTCTATTTTTTTAACATCTTATTAAATTGAAACTACAGTTAGATTCTTGTATGTTCTTTGAAATAACTGTACTTTTCGTCCATGTGAACTACATGTCCAAACGTATCGACTACATAACTTTCCCTTTCACTTCTATTTAAACCCGCTTTTAGAATAAATTTAAAATGCTAGTTCCGGTGCCACAAGGCACAGGAACACAAGCGTGCGACTATAAGCGCGACAGGTTGTGCGTTTGATTACCACTCGAGGAAAATGAAATATTTAATATTTTCATTACCTCACTCTAATAGGTAACGGAGTGTCTTAACACTAGGTTCCCTCTGCCTACCCTGCTGTGCGGGATACAGCGTGAAGCTGATTTATTTTATTTAATGGGGAATGGAATGTTTTAACAATTTTTTCCTTTCAAAAGTTTCCTCTGCCTATGCCTGCTATGAGTGGAATGCTAAAAACTTTTTTCCAAGTGTGGAATAACACTTTAAAATTAGAAAATAAAATGGGTATCCTCTTCAAACTCATACCTTAATCACTGGCGTCCATCGCGACATCTGATAGGTCTGTTCAGTGATTCGCTCTTTACGTGGAACCTGGTATTGTTTCTTTCTGTTGCCCTGAAAAAGTAATACATTTGTATAAACTGATCATAACAAAAATCAATTATATAAAATATATATTTTTATTGGAAGTCTCTGAAATCTGCAAATTTCACTTATAAATAGTGTTGTAGTCATTAATTTCAAAACAACAAAATATGATTCTATATCACAGATTCTAAATAATTGTTCTCTAATAATTATAAATATTAATTTTATTTTATAAGATTAAAAATCGCACAAAACGCATAAAGATTATTGCGTCGTTGGTGACGTTCAAGTCTGAGTAACCTTTCAATACCATTGTAAACAATATAAAATCTCAAATTGTTTGTTTACCGAGGCGTGACGTACATCGCTCTGATTGGCGTTCAACATACCACGGCGGCTTATCGTATTTTATAGTATTATTTTTTCGAAATGCGCTTAATAATCAAAGTAATGCGTGTTCATTAATTAATTACATAATTTTGGTGACCTTTACTAGCTCTCATCATGCCTATTATTATTTGTTTTTTTTTTTAGCTTCGCACTGTATCCCGCACACTGCAAGTGATGCAGAGGGAACCTGGGAGCCAAGTGTTAAGACTCTCCGTTACTTTAAGACTCATCTGTTCTTCACTTTCCGCCGAATACTGGAGGCATTACCTGTTGAATGGTTGTGAGTTCAATATAAAAATGAGTCAATGATATTTAGGGAATGTATCATTTTCATTTTCCTGTTCTGGTAAGACAGGGTGGGGCGTTGAGTTTCGGCTTTTATTAACGGCTATATAAAACTTACATCCATAACAACATTAAGACCGAGATTGGCGAGGTTAAGCAGCGCTTGCTTATCGGAGGGTTCCAGCTGAGCGTGTGTCACCAACTTGTTGAGGTTCTCCTCCGAGATGCCATTCTTGGACATGATGTATAGTGCGATGATGCGCATCTTGTCATAGTTCTTTACTGCCTGGAAAAAATCATAAATAATACAGTATTTTATCATCACCACTTTAAATTAAACTCACACTCACAGTTTTAGCTGCTTTATAATAGCTTAATTAAAACGAAAGAAATTTTGTTAAAAATTAAAAAAAAAAATTTTCAAACGAAATAAATAATAAAATTATCGTTGTAAAATAAAACGCCATTTGTTAAGAATGACGTAAATAAACACATAACTTTCAAAGCGACAATATAGCACCCGAATTATTCACGAAATCGAATAAAAATAGAACAAGAGATATCACTTTCTTCTTCGGGTATGTTTTATGAGAATGAAAAGTGGCAGATTGGCAATGTTTAGTAGGAATTTTGTAGTAGTAGGTGTTTATGTTGTTGGTATTTATTCATAACTGCGTCACATGTTATACAGTATGAATAAAAATCGTGAAATGAAAATAATAACGTGTAAATTGTTGAGGAATCTAGATAATTTTTTTAGGTGTACGTTTGAAATAAAATATTTCATACACTTGAATCGCGCAGTCGCTTCCATCCTGTATATTTTTTTAAAAATAAATATACCTGTTACTATGACTGCAAATTCATATTAATTTATCAACATCGGTACTTAAACAATTAAAAGTTAGTTAATAATTAAAATGAATTATAGAAATATTTTATAAAATAAAAACGTACTTGATCCAGCAGCACCGGCACAATACTCCTCATGTGATCTTTTATTTTTTCACCTTCAGCATCAGTGCCCATTGCAAGATCCTAAAAAAAAACAAAATATATGAGAAATTTGGGCTACATGTCAGAAATCTAGACGTACTAGTCTCTCAGGTAATAAATATCATGAAAAATAATCCATTTTTTTCCCCATCACCCTATCGATCTAGTTTAGATATATCAGGTCTTTTCTCTATTCTATGTCTTGTAGCATATCGACTTGCAGAACTGAACGCGCTTTGCCTTTTTGTCAAAGAGAAAAAATGAAAATATAAAATAATTAATTTCTCGGAGTACGAATAGAACCCACAACCGTCGCGTTTAAGAGCACACGCGGTGCCACAGAGTTACGAGAGCCGTTAAATGTTTGAATGATATAATATCTTTAGTAGATGTACCTGTTCAACTTTGCACAGCTTGTCGACATATCCCTGGTACGCCTTCATGCAGTCTTCGGCGAGGCGCAGATGGGTGGCATACTTGGACAGTTCCTTTTGATACTGTGGCATCTTCTTGATCATTTGCGATAGATCTCGCATGGATTGCTTGTCACCTGTATTTGTTTATTATATTGATTATTATATCTCAAAGAGATGCATAAATTTTCTATATACTAATGTAAAGTATACATTTAAAAACGCTAAACTTAAAAAACAATAATTTTGTCAAATATGTACTTCAAAGACATATTTGAGGCCAGTCGTGGCGCAGCGGCACGAGGTGTGACTTTAAAACCGACTGGTTGTGGGTTCGATCCCCACTCGAGGAGATGAAATATTTACTTAAATTTATATTTCCATTTCTTCTCTTTGGTGTCGAGGTTGAGCGCGGCGTTGAGTTCTGCCACTCAACACGCAATGCCTCCAGAACTCGGCAGAAAGTGGGGAATGGAGTGTCTTGTCACTAGGTTCCCTCTGCCTACCCTGCTGTGTGTGGGATACAGCGTGAAACTGATTTATTTTTAAGACATAACATCTCCAGTTCCCAAAAGATGACAATTAGTATGTAACTGGCACTATACCAAAACAAATATATATAAATAATATTATCAATTTAATAACAGTATAAAATTGATTTATGTTCTTATGTTTGTCAATATACTTTTTTTATTTTATAATAAAATCAAATTCAGAGCATCCGAAAATTTAAATCAGTAATAATAATATAACATATAATAAAAAAAAAACGAACATACCACCACCCATACGCTTAGAGTCAGTGAACTTCTTCAGGTTCTTAGTGACTGAAGTGGAAACTACAGCAATGTGCTGGTGACGTAGCTCCAGCCAAAGCTCGTCGTTTTCATCAAGCAGTACTTCTTTCATGTTGCCTTGTTGTGCGTCATATCTATTAAAAATAATATAATGCATATTTATACTTAAGGATTGTTTTTGAGGTAAATATAAAGGAAAACTTACTGCTGAATTCTTTTCTTTCTGCTTATTTAGAGACAAAGGGGACTTATCAAAATAGCTTTTTTCATTTATTAATGAATAAATTTTATGTGGTTTTAATTTAATCTTCTATTACACGCAAAATTAATCCTTATTTAACATTAAATTATATTTTTATATTTATTTTTAAATACAATATAACAAATTCATCTACAATAAGTAATGTCATTTACAATAAGTTTTCCTTTACCACAGGCGTCGGAATAAGGGGGGACGGGGGTGGGTCGTTTCCCTTCGCTTAATAGTCTGGTGTATATAAAGATCTACATACCTATAAACGTCATTTTCAATAGGCAGCAGGTCATAGGCCATGGCCTGTAGAGTGAGCTCGTGGAGCAACGGCGATACGCAATCGAACCCGCGGTCCAGGACCAGCAGCTGGGAACGTGCCTTTTCTGGACCCTCACCCATTGTCGGTTCGTCTGCCTGGTGGGTTGTAATATGAGAATTAGATATTGTTTTTTTTTTATAAAAAAATTGTCAACAAAGCGTGGCGTTGAGTTTCGCATTGTGTCGAAAATTCAGCGGAAAGTGGGAAACGGATTGTCTTACTCTCCTGTCTGCCTACGCTACTATTTACGGGATACAGCGTGAAACTAAAGCTGTGGCCATCCCGATGTTAAGCTTTCTGCACTTTTGTAAATTGTTCACTCGGGAATATAGTAATAAAAAAAAAACTTCAGTGCAGCCACGACACGTCGGCCGTACTATAATATAGATGATATATTTATATGTGTAGCAATCGATACACAACTTTTAGTTATATCCAATTGACAATGGGTGCCTCCACACAGTCAGTCACAGATATAAACTAATGGTACTTTTAATAATCACATACTTAATTAAAACTTTTTGAAAATCCAATAGTTATTATTTATACTGTTAACGAAGGGCAAGTATAACCCTTCGTTTTTTTCATATTTAGATTTATATTTATAAAACTGTTAATAAATAAATTATTTTTTATTTTTTAAGCTCTGGTCACACTGTATCCTCCACAGAACAAGGTAGTCAGAGGGAACCACGGAACCTAGTATTAAGACACTTTCCGCCGATTTCTGGATGCGTTGTTAGTTGATTAACGGAACTCAACGCCGCGCTTTGTCTTGATGCCAGAGTGCAGAATTGAAATATTAAGTATTTAATTTCATCACACGCTTGTGTCTCTACACCACAAATGGCCCATAAAACGAATCTATAATATAATATTTAGTAAACATATAATTATTTTAAATATCAAACCTTGTAAGCATCAAGCTTCTGCTGGATGAGCTGTGCAAGCTCCACATTGCGCTCCCAATCACTGTTATAATATAAAAAGTAAATATTATATACAACAACATTTAAAAAAAAAATACACAATTAAAGCTTGTCATAAAATAAAACATTTTACTAATTCAAGTTTTACACATATTTACGTATTTTTTTTTGTCTACTGTAAGTACGTTTTAACTGACTTAAACAGTTAAAAACAGAATTTAGACAAGTGAATAAATAATAGTGTAGTAGTTGTTCAAGCGGGAGAAGCCGCGAGCTGGTCGTTAGTTCATAAAATATACTGACCTGCGATAACGAACCGACGGGTATTCGCCAAGTGTAGCGCAAAGAGTGGCAATTTGTTCAGCAATACGCTCCATATTGGCGTTGCGGGTCTGCGTCAGCGCCGGGTTGTACATGCACTGGAACGTGTCGGGGGAGTCCAGAGAAAATACCTTGAAATATCAAAATACATTAAAGTATATATTTTGTACATTTTAGTGCTTATTTCTATTTTTAAAATGCTGTTAAAATATTGAGTAATATAAGCTCTCGTTATATAACAAAGTTCCATAATCACAGAATTTTTTTTATGTATTTTTTATTATGGTAATGAGATTTTAATGCAATTTTTTTTGTATATGAGTAATAGTCTAATAGTAGTTTAATTAATTACGTGGTGTCTGTCAATCAAAGCGATAAAGAAAAGTAAATAATTAAAGAGTCGTCAGTATTTAAAAAAAATACGTTATACCTGGCTCTCATATGGCAAGAAAGCGATGTTGACTTCCTTCAATGTTTTGATCTTTCTACCCGCTGAAGACTTGCACAACTCATTGAACAATTCTTCAGGGCATACTTTATATAGCAGCGTGAACAAAAATTATTTATTCAACAAATAGTTCAAAATAAATTTTGTAGTCCTTTTCAAAGATATAAAACCGACATTGTGTGGGACTGTAGAAAGGGAAATAAATTATTTAACATTTCCATTTTCTCGCTCTAGTCATAAGGCATAGCGCGGCGTTGAGTTCCGTCACTCAATAAGCAATGTCTCAAAAAAATTGCAGTAAGTATGGATCGGAGTGCCTCAAAACTATATATATGGACTGTCCTATAATAATAGAAAATGAACAATATTATGAACGAACCTGTTGTTCATATGGTATAAAAGCTATGTTGATTTCCTTTAATGTTTTTATGTATTTAGCTACTTTACTACGTGACAATTCATCAAAGAGTGCATCAGGACATGCTGCAAATAAAAATTACAATGCAAATAAAAAACAAACAATCTAGCATTTTAAAACAAAAAAATATTCTTTATAATAATTTGTAAATAGCTAACTATAAAATAAAATATTTATAGTAAAATAATACCTACTAAAGGTATGTTGTGCGAAACATTTCTAATATGATAATATTTATGTTTTTACACAAATTTTGTTTATCTAATCCCAAAAAGAGGGCAGGGCTTACAGGTAAATTAAAAAGAAAAATATATATGGAAAATAAAAAATAAAAAAAACAATTATGATCTAATGTCATACAATACTATTTTCTTAAACATTATTGCATTATATGATTATATATTTTTTATTCAATTCTAAAATAAAGTTAGCATACAATAAATGACTCTTACCTTCAGTGAAGAAAACATGTGCAGCTTTATACATGATACGATTTCCGACAGAGAAGTCATTGATTAAAGCATGAACAGACTTCTCTGTCGGAGTGATGAGGTATATACCATCCATGGTGTACAGTGGCTCCCTCTTCTTGTGAATGTCTTCCACCACTAGTAGAATAAATATTTTATGGTAACTTATTAATAAATACATAACAATACATCTAAATAAACGAGGTAATTGCTGAAGTTACCTCAGCCACTTAGAATGTATCATACACAATTTATTTTTTTAAGATAAGCGCGGCGTTGAGTTCTGCCACTCAACACGCAATGCCTCCAGAATTCGGCAGAAAGTGGGGAACTGAGTATCACACTAGGTTCCCTCTGCCTACCCTGCTATGTACGGCACAGTATGAAGCTAATTTAATTTTTTTTTTCTGAAGTTTTTATGATAAAATTTTAATTGTTTCTTTATTTCAGAAATTATTTTCATAGTGCTATACTTTCCTACCCTACATACTAAATTTGAATTTTCTTTATTAAATAGCATTGTCTAATTAATGCACTCAGTTATTTTCCAGAAAAAAAAAACAAGGTAAAAACAAGTTGTATAAGATTTCAATATAGTTAAGATAAGGTATCATATTAAAGCAAACATATTAGAATAATCAGAATTAGAAATTAATGCTATTGAGAACTTTGAGCGTCACTTCACATAGATTATTTATCAACAGATGTAGGTGGAAAGCTTAGTCACAATAAACATTTAATTATGTTTTATAGCTTCATGATAGATGATGTCACTAAAATATTAAGAACTAACTTTTTTTTTTATACATCAGATTAACACAGAGTACACAATTTACATTAAGATTTTGTATAGTTTGGCTATAATATAACAACAACAAGTTTAAAATGAAATATAAAACGGTATCTTATTTTGGTTGTAAAAAAAAGTATAAAAGGCTTATTGGTTATATAACTATACGTAACTAATAATAATATTTATTTGTTGGTACAAACTTGCTAAGTAAATACAATTAATATGTTGTGTTCATGTTTAGGTCATTTAACTAATGGGGGTTAAAGGGATGTTTAGTTTATAGGAACTCCAAGCACCATGACTAATTATGAAAATAGACCTTGTTAAATTATCAATAATTTCATGTTTCACAAATTTAGAATGCATTTGTGTGAATTTTAATTGGAATAAATTTAAATGTAAGAGTTGTTTGCATAAACTTGGCAATGTAACTGAATTTATTACTTTTTATTTCCTAACATATTTAATTGTTAGTTTTAAACTTACAAGTAATTCCTTCTGCTGAGATATCATGCATTTTGCAGCATGCAGAAACCATGCGCATTGAGAGCTGATCCACTATAAGAATGCGCCATTCTATACGCTGAGACTCCTTGCCTTTGGGTCCGCGGTAGCGGATCACCTCATTCATAATCTCTATAAATAAATATGACATTTTATGAATATGATAATTTAGTTATGTGACAATTTTTATAGTTGTTATTTACCAGGCGAAGTATTAACTACAGTATTGACCTAGTTATAATGTGCTTTTACACGATCAGAATCAGTGAGCTACAGTATAATCATTTTTGTCATAAGTGTAAAATGAATCATTTTGCATAAAAAATATATTTTGATATATGAATTTTCTTTAAGTTCATATAAAACAACATTTCTCCTATAGGGGGAGGTTGGGCGGAGCCGTATGACGTACATTCATCCCCAGCCCCCACCCCTACTATGAAGTGTCATAAGAAAAATCAATAACTAACACTTAGGTCCATTATGTAGGTCTTTCGATTAAACAAAGGATATATAAACAATATTCAATGTATCATAATTTATGGACCCTTATTTTTCTCAAATTGATGAATTTGTCTAAAATGGTCTTATATGAAATATTGTTTACATCATAAAATATGAAATACGAAGATACATTAGTTTAACAATTCACATAGTAAATAAACGAACATGAAACGAAATTTAGCTTAATGTTGTGTAAATCGCATGAAATATACATATTTTTTTACAAAATTAGTCATCGATAAAACATAGTTGGCTATGTTAACAAGGCTGTTGTTGGTCCGTTTGCTTAAATATACGGAAATTTATCTCAAAATATAAAATTGGTATAAATTTATAGATGTTTAAAAAGATATTAAATGCGACTACAAAATTAATATGTATAAAAATTAATTATTTAACTTACTTTGCCCGACAAGTGCTTTAAGAGCCATCTTGCACCACAGACTAATAATTTTATCCGATGTTTGACAATATAGGAGTCGCAAGCTGTCAAATGTCAAATTTTGTTTTTTTTTTTAATTGGCTTCCGATTTACGCAAGTACTACAATAATACTACCAATATCTTAAGATGATAATAGTTAATATAAGCATTATAAATTATATTATTTATATAAGCAATAATGTGATGCACAATTATTTCCAAAAACACTAATTTGTAGAAATATTTTTACACACCTATAAGAAAAAGTACATTGCACAAATTTGCGCGCGCATTGAGAACGAAACGTCAATATTGGGTCAATACTGATAGAAAGAGATGCAAAGGAAGCCTATTTCGTTCAGATATCACTGGAGTTTACAAATGTTTGAGCAAAATAGAACCGATGAACTGATTCCACGATTTAGTTCTTTACATACCTCTGTCGTTGGTGGATGTAACGCAGGGTATTTTTTTATTGTAATCACGTGTACGTAAATTGTGCGGTATTTATTAAAATTGTCTCTTATGGTAATTTAAAAAATTACAGAAATAATTGTAACTTTCTATTCATACACTTACCTTATGATATTATTACAAAATAGAAAGACTTTAATTAAATTGGACATACATGATATTTAAAAATAGTAATAATATTTTATATATTAGATATTATATTAAAAAATTTGAAATAGTTATTATAAAAATAGAGTGCATAATCCCTAAGTAATTATTAATTTATGTCACATATAATTATTAACTGTACTTGTTAATTATATAAATAAAAATATTTTAAAATCTCGGTAATTGGTCAAAACACTTATTTTCATAGAACAACATAGTTGTCTTTTTATCGGCAGCTGGTGAAAGTGAGGTGCGGCGCCAAAGTATGACTATTCCACCAGTTGATTAGTTGCACTGGCAGCAAGTGACGCGTGTTGTAGTGACTGTAGCGAAACGAAATGTAGTGATGAATTAGTGATGTACCAGTTTTGTCAGTGTTTGTTTTCACACAGTGACTAAGTGTTCAAGATGAATGGTGAAAAACCTATTGTGATCCCTTACCCTTGTCGAGCTGAAGGGTGGCTGGATAGATGTGGTAAGTTGGTATTATGAATTTAATATTTGGCTTTAAATTCTTTAATTATCAATAAAAAAAATGTTGTTTTATTACATTAATAAATTTAATATTATTAAAATTTTATAATCTGTAAAAAAAATATAAATAAAAAATACAATTGGCTTTGTAATTATTTATTAATTACATATTTATAGGTTACACCACAAGATTATGCATAATAAAATTATACAATAAAATTATGCAGATAGACAATCAGGTATAACATTTGATTGTTATTTTAATCATTCAGTAACATTCTATACTGCGAACGTGCCAAAGTGCATAACTAAAGAAAATAACTAAGGTCATTGAGATTAAAATATTTTGTGGACGTGCGCATTTCGTATGACATAAAAATAATAAGTGAAATGTAATGTTAATTTGTTACTGATTTATACGCATTGGTTTTTATTTAAAACTTTGTTTATAGAATAAATTATAAATTGTTTGTAGAACATATTAGTTGTAAACTTTACAATTTGATTATGGATCGTAATCTATATTTTTCGTTTTCTTCGAGTAAACTTACAGACAAACCTAAAGGTATTCTTCAAATAAGGCACTATCGATAATATATCTAAGCTACGGCCTAAGGCTGGTAAAGAGAACTTAGTGTCCATCTATTCTCGACTCTACACCCTTTCTAGAGACATTATAACTTAATGTGAGTGGTGCCATCTCACTAGATTGAAAAAGGAACATAATTTAAATACAAATATATTAATTTATGTGTATATATTTTTGTTCACAAATTTCACAGTAACTAAAAGTCGTATCTAGATGGTTCGGCGGAAAGTGGAGAATGAAGTGCTGTATGTGGGATACGGCGTGAAGCTAATTTTGTTTAAATTATATTTTTAACTTCATGCTGTATCCCGCACATAACATAATGACAGAACGATCCTGGGAACATATTGTTAAGAGGCTCAGGCCCCCACTTCCCGTCGAATTTTTAAGGATTACGTGCTGAGTGGTGGCTTGTATGCCTGCACCAAGACGGCCTTAAATTATAATATTTTTTTCAAATTGGGAATAGAACCGGCGATATATCGCTTGTCAGGATACTGTTCCACTGCGTGATGATGGTTTCGATTAATTATTATGTGACTCTTTTTAAAAAATATAAAATAATATTATAAATTAAATTATATTTGAATTTACAAATTTCTTTAGATTGTGCCTTTTTTATATTCAAGTTTAAAATTAAGAAGTAACAATAAATTTAATAAATAATACGTAATATAGGTGATACGAATTATAGACATTATTACACTATGGAAATTTAAATAGGGATTTACGTCTTCATAATGCACGAGAAATTGATATCATCAATTTAAATGTATTTTTTGTAAAAAAAGTATATTAAATTACAAATTAGCATTATCTATTTAAGGTCTTATAAGACTAAGTAATAAAATAAAAAGAAGAAAATAATAATTAAAGTAAAAAAAATAAAGATAATATTTACTTATGACAACTGTTAATAAATTTCTTCTGTATACTTTGTCTCTACAGTAGCAGGTTGTCGGTTTACGCCCTACATAGGGAGAAAACTGTATTATGGAGATTTCTACCGCGTTTCGGTTCATCAGCATAGAGCTGACCGATGCTGGTTACTTTCTAGTTTTTTCCTAGGCCTTGAGTATTTCTCATATATAACTAATTTGAGAACTAAATATCACTCACAAGGCTTTGTAATTTTTAAAAATAAAAAAAATATTAAAATTTCAACACATTAAAACTATTCCAGTCAGGTCAGTCGTGGCGCAGAGACACAAATGTGCGTCTGTAAACTCGACTAGATGTGGGTTCGATCCCCATTTTCTATTTTCTACTCTCTGGTGTCGAGGCAATGCGTGGCGTTGAGTCCCGCCACTCAACACGCAATGCTTTCTGAATTCGATGGTAAATGACAAACGGAGTGCCTTAACTTTAGGTAATCTTGCCGTTTGCGAGATACGGCGTGAAGCTGATTTATTAAATAAATATACATATTACAATTAAATAAATATACATATTACAATCAATCAAATTAAGATCGAAAAGATTCATATAAGAATTTTAGCTTTTATTATCTACTATTTTACATGTTTACTGGAACTGATAATTGCATTATTTAGTCCAATGAGTATCTAGCAATGGCTTGCCTATTCGAGCAGTTCTTTGTAGTGTGTTACATACCTATATTTTGCATTTTTGTTAAACGTAAATGTATGTGCGCGATGTTATCCATATGGATGGTAAAAGTGGAACTTTTTCCTCGTTTTTTCCCCCTAGTCGAGATTTGAGGCGGCAGTACATGTCATCTGCCCTTGTTTATGTTTGAATTATGAATGATGATTTGAGGCCAGTCGTGGCGCAGGGGCACAAAGTGTGACTGTAAAACCGACTGGTTGTGAGTTCGATCCCCACTCGAGGAGATGACATATTTACTTAAATTTATATTTCCATTTCTTCGCTCTGGTATGGCCACTCAACACGCAATGCCTCCAGAATTCGGCAGAAAGTGGGGAAAGGAGTGTCTTAACACTAGGTTTCCTCTGCCTACCGTGTGCGGGATACGGCGAGATGTTGAAGAAATATAGTATACAGATGTAGAATATATATAGATAGGTCATTTATTTTAAAATTCTTTCCTTAAAACTGTTATTGTATATAATTTTCGACACTTAAAAAACCTAACGATTCATATCCGACAAAAATTGACATAACCGGTGAAGAACAACATAGGCATGTAGATATTTAAACTCTACCACACCTAGCCACGCCTGCTATTCTAAACTTAAATAACGTTTTCGAAATTTAACCGACTCTAGGAGCAGTCGAGGCCAGTTGTGACGCAGAGGTATAAAGTGCGACTGTAAGCGCGACTGGTTGTGGATTCGATTCCTCGACGAAATTAAATATTTATTTAAATTTATATTTCCATTTCTTCGCTCTTCGCACTCAACTCCACTCAGAATTCGACGGAAAGTGGGGAATGGAGTGTCTTAACGCTAAGCTCCCTCTGTCTACCCTGCTGTGTGCGGGATACAGCGTGAACCTATTTCTCGTGTTTTTTTTAAATTCTTGAAGCAATTTGTAAATTTGTATCATGGTAATGTATTCAATTTACCCGATTTACATACAACGCGCTCAGAAACGTTCAAGACACGACTTTCATTGGGTTGATGTCATTTTTGTGTCAGGTGGAAGCTTAGCTTAGGTCGGCACGGCTGGACTTAAGAAGAAATCAAATAAGGAAAAGTGTTTAGTATTCTAAAAGCGTACACTCGACTCGTAGTATCGTACACATCCGTATGATAATATTTGCGAACGCGAAGCTGAAAGTACCTATAACCGCCTTTAAAACGTATTTAGGTTGAATTTGGTATTTTAGTATTTTCTTTCAAGGTTTGGTTTATTAATTATATTATGTAATAAAATAAATCAGCTTCACGCTGTATCCCGCACACAGCAGGGTAGGCAGAGGGAACCTAGTGTAAGACACTCCGTTCCCCACTTTCTGCCGAACTTTGGAGGCATTGCGTGTTCAGTGGCAGAACTCAACGCCGCGCTTTACCTCGACACCAGAGCGAAGAAATGGAAATATAAATTTAAGTAAATATTTCATCTCCTCGAGTGGAGATCGAACCCACAACCAGTCGGTTTTACAGTCACACTTTGTGCCGCTGCGCCGCGACTGGCCTCAATTATTAGTATTTTATGTAAAATAAATGAAAAGGATATACGCATGCTGTACTAACATTCTCTGTCATGTAGGTACTCGTACATGTGCACATGTTTATTGTGATGAATAACGAAGAAATAGTCCTAAGAGTAGTGACCTCCTAAGAGTGAGTGATAGACTCCGTTGGATGTGATAGTTTAATCAGAAAAAAAATACTCTCTCGATCTGTACCGATTATAATTCGTTCATAGGATGTTATATTTTGATTTAAGCTGCCAATAAAAATTAAAACTGCAAGGAAACTTAAAAGAAAGACATAATATCCCTTTTAAATATTAACTAACCTTGTTAACTGTAATATGTCCTTAAAGTAATGTAATATATACCGAATTAATTTTACATCGGTATCATTAAATATTCTACGCGGACTATTAATAGTGGACAATAAATCATCCCCTGATTTTCAACTTATATAGAACATATTATCAGGTATTAGAGACTCAAATGTAGCTTCGCTCGCTTTTAGTTATTTTTATATTATACTCAAAGAATAATATATTTATTTTAAATATATAGGCATGTTTCCAAATAAAAAGTGTCCTATGTTCTTTTTAATTCTTCTGAGAATATACCAAATACAAAGTTTCATTATAATAGATTGAGTATTTTAGTGTAAAATCTTAACAAATAAACTTACATTCACATTTATAATATTAATATAATTAGATCCTATCCAAAAATAAATATCAAAAACAGCTAACTCTTACGTGATCATACATTAAAAATATCGTATATTACAAAAATCAGCTTCACGCTGTATCCCGCACACAGCAGAGTAGGCAGAGGGAACCTAGTGTTAAGACACACCGTTCCCCATCGTATAGTACAGATTTTCTAATTAAGACATTTAAAAGTGGGGTAGGTGTAAAGAGAATAGTGAACTAATAAATGGGGGGTGGCTGTCCGGTTGTTATTGGACATTTGAGAGCTACTAATTATGTGCCACTTGGGGACAGCACAAAGAGGGTGTAAGCTATAAATCAAGATAACTACCTTGCGCTATTCCACGTTTCCGAAAAATATTTTCATTTTTTTTTAACCAAGTTGGTTTCCAAGAGGCGTGCTTTCAAATCCAGATAAGTTATTAGTAATGTATATAAGATTTCTACCTAAATTAGTATTTTTCTTTCATAAGCGTGGAGTAACGCTTTAAAAATATAAAAAAAATTATATTATTAATACAGCATTTTCTCTTGCCAAACGATAATTCTTAGAAATAATCCTTGGTTAGCAGAAATTTGTAAAAAATCTCCCAACAAAGATACTAACAACATATAAATTGATTTAAAAAAAACGTATAAGAATTTCAACGTAGCTTGATGAGAACGTATGGCCTAGTGGTCATAGCGCTTGGACAGCAAAGAGGCGCGGGTACAAATCGCGCTATGTTAAATATTTAATACGTTTCCTAAATAAGTAATATCTTCATCTGTTGAAAGTCGTAGTAACAAATAAACTTTTGTTTTACCAAGAAATATAAGCGAGCGCACTTGCATCATATATTATGTGGTACTAATGCCGTGTTGCAACTCCGAAGGGAAACCAAGTTGTGTAAATATCTTGGTATCATATAACCTATTATTTTTAATCGACTCCAAACCTTTATTGTGCATTTTTATTTATCTTCAAGAAATAATTTAAAAGTAATTTTAACTTTAAAAGCAGGAAGTTTAGTAAAATTGCGCCGAATTTATCGAGGCATTGCGAGTTTTGACTGGCGGAACACAGCGTTGGACTTTTTGCTTTGATGTCAGAGCGAAGAAATGAAAATGTTAATAAATATTAATTAATTAACTCGAGTGAGGATCGAACCCATAACCATCGCGTTACAGTCACATTCTTGTGCCCCTTCGCCACAACGGCCTCAAATCATCAAAAACCTTAAATTATTAATATATATTTATTATGTTCTACGTGGGATTTGAACGGGAACTATCCTTAAATATTTTATAACTGAACCACACTAGCGTATATTTTTGGGTATAATTTATTTCGATATATTCATATAATGCACTTAGTAATAGTATCTATATGCATATGTTAATAATAATAGTAACTTAACGAAATAGCATACCATTTGATATTTACCTTTACCTATGTTATAGTTTACCCAAGTGTAATTTCTTTGTGGGTATTATTGCACAATACTCTTGTGGATATGTTTAATAAGAAATATTATTTTGTTTAGAATAGAAAATTTATTTGTACAATATTTTTTGTTTGAGGCCAGTCGTGGCGCAGTTATCGTGGCAGAATGTGGGTTCGATTAGCATTCTTGAGGACATAAAACATTTACAAACGAAATGAAAAAAAACGGTGAACGGAGTGTCTTAACACTAGATGCCCTCTGCCTGACTGTTATCTTTAGCATAAAGCGTCAAGCTAAAAAAATTGCATTTATAGAAAATAAATTGTTTGAGGCCAGTCGTGGCGCAGTAGCACAAAGTGTGACTTTAAAACCGACTGGTTGTGGGTTCGATCCCCACTCGAGGAGATGAAATATTTACTTAAATTTATATTTCCATTTCTTCGCTCTGGTGTCGAGGAAGAGCGCGGCGTTGAGTTCTGCCACTCAACACGCAATGCCTCCAGAATTCGGCAGAATGTGGGGAACGGAGTGTCTTAACACTAGGTTCCCTCTGCCTACCCTGCAGTGTGCGGGATAGAGCGAGAAGTTGATTTTTTTAAAATAACGGTAAACCGTAGACGTGAATAAAATATACTATTGTATCTATGAATAGCTGCAATGCAGCTGAAGTATCATCTACATCATATCGGCTACGTTTAGTTATTTTCCATAATGAGTAGTGACCTAGTTTTGAGTTTTTTTCATTTTTCATTCTATTCGTTACAAAAATAGCACAGCGTTGTGGTATTAATAAATTTTACTATAAATAAAAAACAAATTAAATCAGCTTCACACTGTATCCTGCATTTAGCAGGGTAGACTGAGGGAACTCACTGTTGAGGCACTCCGTTCTCCATTTTTCACCGAATTCGGGAGGCATTGCGTGTTGACTGGCGGAACTCAACGCTGCTCTTTGCATTTATACCATTGGAAATATATATTTAAGTAAATATTTCATCTCCTCGAGTGGGGATCGAACCCACAACCAGTCGATTTCACAGTCACACTTTGTGTCCTGCGCCAAGACTGGTCCAAATTTTAATATTTTTAATTATTATAAACATTAAGCATATCATGCCGTTGTAGTCTTCCGCTTCGTTATGCATTTCTGGTTACAAATAAACCGCAATAAATGCAAATAATCTTAAACAAAAAAAAACATATTGTTGTTGTATAATCCTCAATATGTATTATATACTTTTTTATTATATTAAAATGTTGAGGTCGGCTGTGGCGGAGCGAGATAAGCGTGCGACTTTAAACGCGACAGATTGTGGATTCGATTCCCATTCGAGGAATTGATAGATTTAATATTGTCATTTCTTTGCTCTGGTGTCGAGGCAAAGCGCAGTGTGGAGTTCCGCCACTCAATTAACACGCAATGCCTCTAAAATTCGGTGGTAAGTGGGAAACGGAACAGTATTAACACTAGGTTTCCAGATTCCCTTTATCTACCCGACTTTGTGCGGGATATAACGTGAAGCTAAAAAAAATTAACACTTAAAGTTATATCTTGTAATATTTATAATCAGTTTTATAATAATAAAAATTGTAGAAAAAAATAAATAAGTACAAATACCACGAAAAAATTGTAGCACACATTTTATAGTCAAAAATTTTATTTCTACGAATATTCGATAGACAGTTCGAAGGTCTATTACAGATTGTGTTAACTTCGCATATAGTGAGGTCGATCACTCATAATTATCATATATTTTCGTTTATACTAGTAAACTTAATTGTACGAGCAAAACAAAATAAATCATGAGAAATGTAAATAAAACATATAGTTTTACCCTGTATCCTGCACACTGCAGGGTAGACAATGGGGAACCTAGTGTTAAGACACCCCGTTCCCCATTTACCGCCGAATTCTGAGAGCATTGTGTGTTGAGTGAGTGGCGGAACTCACGCTTTGCCTCGACACCAGAGCGAAGAATTAAAAATATACATTAAAATAAATATTTCATTTCCTTGAGTGGGAATCGAACCCACAACAAAACGCGTTTACAGTCACACCCTTGTGCCCCTATTATTGAATTCCTCAGAAATGAAGATTTCACCTAATTGTACCTATTTAACATAACACCTTCTAAATAAATGTAAATTGTTTATCAACAGAGAGATCGACTTTAGAGGCCGACGTTGCGCAGGAGCACAAAGGTGTGTCTGTAACAAGGTTGTGGGTTCGATCTGTGTGATTTGTATTTTATTTCTTCGCTCTGGTATCAAAGCAAATGCCCGGCGTTGAGTTCAGCCACTCAACACGCGATACCTCGAAAAATTCGGCAGTAAGTGCGCAACAGAGTGTCTTAACACTATGCTCCTAACCTGCTGCTGTGTGGATACAGCATAAATGTGATTTGATTTAATATAATTTATTTTAACTGTTCGGTCCATCGACATCGTCCATAACGTGTATAGCTAGTAAGTCAGTCAGCGTAACTAATATTTAGTGGTCCATCATTCAATTAGATGCTCCGAGAGGTCATGGAAGAGTTCCTCCCACGGTCAACGGTTTATCGGCCAAACTGGAGCGGCCCCGAGCTCCCGCATTGCTGGCCATTGTTTTATTTAGTACAGTTAAAAATTTAATTGAACCTAATAATTGTAAATCAAATCGGGTTGCGGTGTTTTTTGGTGACCTTTTTGATGTAAAGTCAAAAAGAATCAGTATTTTCTATTTGGATCTTGATTATTAATTATTTAAGTCTCTTTTCGTGGTTGTTTTTAGGGTTCAAGGCAAAAAGGAAATATAAGATCACTTTGTTGTCCTTCTGTCTGTCTCTCAAGAGCCTTTATCACAGGAACGCTTTTAGATGTCGAGTTGAAATTCAAACCATATACCTACCTATATCTACGGCTCCATGATTTCCTGAGAAAAAAAAAGTAATTCTACATTTCATAAAAAAAAGGTATGGCCGTTTATATCGCAAAAAACGCAAAATTTCAAAATTACTAGGTTACTAGACACATTCGGTTAACCTAGAATGTTAAAATTTGGCAACTAGCATCTATAAGTAGTACTAGTTCTGGAAAAAATCTGAAAACTATACATTTTTGGTTAAATCGTAAAAAATAATAGCCTTAAAAGGAGTGCAAAACTTGTGGTTAAAGCCGCTAGTTCAAGTGAGGTATCACATGAATTGGCTCTAGCTTGAATTTCAGGAAAAAACCCGGGACCTCCAATATTTGTACGGAACCCTCGGTGGGCGGGCCCGACTCGCGCTTGCCCGTTTTTTTATTGATTGTTATCGTGGATGCTGACTGAACGATGCGCCGAGCTTTGTTCAAAAATAGGTCAGGACTAATTATTATATCAGAAAGGAGCATTTTTGCATATTTTTTTAATTATTCAGCTTCACGCTGTATCCCGCACACAGCAGGGTAGGCAGAGGGAACTTAGTGCTAAGACACTCCGTTAATTAAATTAATTAGAAATTTAAAAAATATCACCTACTGCGAGCTAGTATTATGTAAAGAAATTATGTGTTAACTTGGAAGTTGTAACTTTTCATTTGTGACTCTTAACGTTTCGTAACGTGGTAGACAAGTGTTTTTGTGTCAACTTGGCCCTACGTATTATTTAACTAGAAGTAGTTTATTTGTGGCTTTCTTTAAGTACTAAGTATTTCCTAAAGCAATCATTATTTTATTTACTTAATTTTTTAATATATGTACATATAATGTATGTTATATTCATATCACTGTCGCATATGAGAAATTATAGTAATATTTTAGAATAAAAAAAATCTAAAGTACTTACTACTACTAATACGTACTACTACTACGTGTAAACGCTACGATCTCAGGTTCGATTGGGCGCGGCGTTGAGTTTCACTGCTCAACACGCAATCCCTCGAAAATTCGGTAGAAAGTAGGGAAGGGAGGGTCTTAACACTTGGTTGCATCTGCCTACGCTGCTGTATGCTGAAATCAGCGTAAAGCTGAAAGAAAATTGAAATGCCTTCAAATTTCATACTGTACCCAAACCGTTGTGTACCTAGTCATCGGTCAATTTATTTATAATTTGAATAATAGGTAAAATCTGATTTTAATGATTATAAGATCTATTTATTTTTATATACAAACAACTGGCAGTACATTTAGAAAGTACAGCAAACTTAAGTTAACCTTATCAAATCGTATAGCGGCGTAATCTCCTAAATGATTTGTTTCCGCCACGTAACTAATTGAATTGAAATGGGAATCTATTGCCGATAGTGTACAATGAACCTCAAATATAGATTTTATAATATATTTTTAATTTTAACTACTCGAATGGGTGCTCGAGGCTTCGCCCGCTCGTACAATGATTGGTTAATAATTTGAATTACTTTTGTATTCTAATAATATTATAATATCCATATGTTAAAAAATAAAGTTTCAGCCAATTCAATGAAACAATTAGTAGATATATATATATAACTTTGCCATTTACAAACCGATTCAAACAAAACAAACACTAAATGCTAATTAATGCTAATACAACAGTGAAAAGTACATTTAAATCGGCTAATCCGTTTCTGAGATTAGTGTACACAACCGCACAGACAAAGCAATAAAAAAAATTAAAAATTATTATTTTGAGTTTTTTTTAATTTGTACATGTACATATTGGGGGCAATTAAGGATTTTCTCACATATGTATCTTCCATGTACAGACAGCAAGTAGTTACAATTTTATTAAATGTATAGATTTAATGAATTAAACAGAAAAAAAAACATATTTTATTAAATGTTATTGAATGAATGTTATAAATAATTTATAACGTACAGTAGAAACTCGATTAACCGGACTAATTGTTGAGTTTACTGTTCAGGCCTTCGGATAATTGGATATATGGATAAAGTATGAAGAAAAATGAGTCGTGGCGCAGCGGCACGAGGTGTGACTGTGGCAGGTAAAACCGACTGGTTGTGGGTTCGATCCCCACTTGAGGAGATGAAATATTTACTTAAATTTATATTTCCATTTCTTCGCTCTGGTGTCGAGGCTAAGCGCGGCGTTGAGTTCTGCCACTCAACACGCAATGCCTCCAGAATTCGGCAGAAAGAGGGGAACGGAGTGTCTTAACACTAGGTTCCCTCTGCCTACCCTGCTGTGTGCGGGATACAGCGTGAAGCTAATTTAAATTAATTTTTAATTAATTACAAGAATAAAAAGATGTTTAGATAACGAATAAAACTTGAAACAATCTCAGAAGATGAGATCCAACAGAGCGCGACCCGTTGTGGGTGATGAGTGAAACTTCTCACATTACTGTGAGAAAATCTTATATTATTTTACGTGAGATTCCTTTAATTCAAATTGTTAGAAATGTACACAACGGTTATATGCATTTGCAAAATTATAACTAAAATTATAAATATATTTTTTAATGTATTATTATCGAATTTCCTGAAGACTTAAGTCCGTGTTTATAAATCGCTCTCAAATCCGAGATGTATAATATCTCAAGATGCCATTTTCATTTATAGATATACTATTTAGAATGGAATTTATAGATATATATATATATTTTTATTTAGAATGGCAGCTAGAAAAATTAAATTGAACTAAGCATATCTTAAAGTTCAGTCGTGGCGCAGCGGCACAAAGTGTGACTGTAAAACCGACTGGTTGTGGGTTCGATCCCCACTCGAGGAGATAAAATATTTACTTAAATTTATATTTCCATTTCTTCGCTCTGGTGTCAAGGTAAAGCGCGGCGTTGAGTTCTGCCACTCAACACAGAATGCCTCCAGAATTCGGCAGAAAGTGGGGAACACTAGATTCCCTCTGCCTACCCTGCTATGTGCGGGATACAGCGTGAAGCTGATAATATCATAAAGTTATATAAAATAAGGATAAATTATAAATTAGTTTCGTTAATTATGTACGTACTTACTCTCACAATGTCAGTTTTATCTTTATGTATATCAAGAGACACATTTTGAATTTTTTACTTCTTAATTCTGTATCTACCTTACGGCCAAGTTCCCACAGCATGACAACACGTCATCTTATTACGTGACAAAAATTATGATTTCATTTTTTTTTGGTGGTTTTTTTTTTACTTTAAAGTATTTAAGAAAGGTTAGTTTTGCTTAAATGGTTAAAATCTCAGTTAAATTCTTGCATTCTGTCGTCAATTTTTAGGGTTCCCCACCTCAAAAGAAAAAACGGATCCCTTATAGATTACTTTGCCCTTCTATCAAGACCATCTGTTCTTAGACAGCGTAGAAATATTAAGCTGAAATTAATGTTAAATATCCATGTGTACAATCTATTCAGGCATGGAAAAAAATCAAGATTCTAAGACAACACAATCAAAAGATAAGAACATTTATTAATCGTTTTTGCAGAATTTTATATGAAATTTGCCGCAGAATCAGATCTACAATTATACAATTTCGCACGAACTGATAACCTACGATACAAATAAAGGAAAAAGTGCCAAGTCAAAGTATTTTATAGAAAAAAAAAACATTACAAACTTATATTTGTAATTCATTTCATACAAAATAACTGCACACGACCGCAAGCTTAAGTTTGTCGATTTTTATAATTTGTACTTCACCTAGCGACCATTAGTACCTGAAATTGGTACAGAACCCTCGGTGAACGAGTCCGACTCGCACTTGACCGTTTTTTTAACAATACACGATTTGCACGACTGACCAAAAAACGGTCAATACTCTCGCTCTGATCAGGCGCTGAGTAGCTACTTGTCAAGTTGGTACACTTGGTCAATCATTTACTGTTATTGTCGCAGTAACGACACTTAAATAGGGTGAGTTTTCAAAGTGGGGCCTTTTATAATTTTGATATTATTGATTACGTATACTATAGTTAATATACGCACAGTTTTTCTTTTTGACAGAGGGAACTCAATGTTAAGACACTCCGTTCAGTTAAACTTTCGAGGCATAGCGTGTTGAGTGCCGGAACTCAACGCCGCGTATTGCCTTGTTACCAGAGCACAGAAATGAAAACATTAATAAATAATAAATAATTTACCCCAACTGTCGCGTTTACAGTCACACACAGTTGTGCCCCTGCGCCACGATGGTATTTTACTATAATACATAAAATAATATTCGAAATAAGATACTTTCATAAGAGTAAGTGAGGCCAGTCGTGGCGCAAGTGTGACTGTAAAACCGACTGGTTGTGGATTCGATCCCCACTCGAGGAGATGAAATATTTACTTAAATTTATATTCCCATTTCTTCGCTCTGGTGTCGAGGCAAAGCGCGGCATTGGGTTCTGCCACTCAACACGCAATGCCTCCAGAATTCGGCAGAAAGTGGGGAACGGAGTGTTTTACCACTAGGTTCCCTCTGCCTACCCTGCTGTGTGCGGGATACAGCGTGAAGCTGATTTATTTTTTATTATTATTCATAAGAATATTAATTAAAAATCGTAAACTAAGCTGTCAATAAGCTAACAGAGCAGTAACGCGTTTGCTGACGTTGTATATTTATAGCACATTATGGTACAATACAGCGCAATTTACTCCGCTCCCTTGCATAAAGCCCTAGACAACAGTACCTCTTTTACTTTCGCCCTCCGTCCCTTTTCGATGCATTGTAGGTACATGGAGGGCACCGACCGGAACGAGAGTGCACCCTCGTTGCCATGACAACGCCTTTTCCCGCGAAAATATTGACGACGGTCCAGACGGGGAAGCAGCCCTCGCTGATATGGGAATGTCTTGATATATTTTACGATTCTATCTTAATTCGCAAAATAATGGCCGTTGCAGCGACGTTGTACGATAAATTAAATCAGATTTAGTACGCCGTTTATTACTTGCCACAGTGATATATTCTTTTTGAATATTTTTTGGATTAGTATTATTTGCACAAAATTTTATATATTCTATGTGAGGCCAGTCGTGGCGCAGGACCACTAAGTGTGACTGTAAAATCGACTGGTTGTGGGTTCGATACCCACTCGAGGAAATGAAATATTTACTTACATTTATATTTTTATTTCTTCGCCCTGGTGTAGAGGCGAAGCACGACGTTGTGTTCCGCCACTCAACATGGCTCCATAATTAGGCGGATTTATTTTTTATGCTTACAAATAATCCGAATCTGGTGAGACAAAAAAAAAAATCAACGGAACTCAATTTGAACTCAATTTAGTTAGTGAAGGCTTTCGAGCGTGCTAGTTACTATAGTAATTTTCGGGTTCTATACTGATTTCAGGATTATAGGTCAACTCGAAGTCCAACTTATAAAAATTGATAAACTTATCCTTACGACCCTTTGCATTCATTTCGTATGAAATAAATGTGTAATAAATCTTTACTATGAAACATCTATAAGTTTTTATCTCTCGGATTTATTCCTTTTTTGTATTGTAACTTCTCACTTTTCAATTATAGGTCCTCGAGAAGTACCCTACAGGAGTTAATTACGCGGCAATTTTTATACAAAATGCAGCAATATCGATGCATAAACTTTAGATTGCTTTGGAAGCAAACTTTTTGCTCTGCTCTAAGGGACCGTAATACCTGGATATTTTATATTAGTTTGATACCAGACGAACAGACGGACACGAAAATTATCCTATAAGGGTTTCATTTTTCTTTTGAGGTACAGAACCCTAAAAATACGCAAAGTCGAAAAGATCAAACTGAAAAAATCAAAAATACCTATTATTATGTATGGTACGTTGACTCGGAAAAAAATATATTTCTACTATTTTTTTTATTTAGGCACGAGAAGTTAATATATCTGTCAAAATGTTTTAAAAGTTATCAGTTTATTTTTGAACTTTTAAATTAAAAATATTTTACTAAATTATTTCTTTAAATTGTTAAAAATAATACCTACTTACTTAAAAAATAATATTTAAAATTGTATTGTTCCGCATTCAGATATCAATACTTCCTGTTTGAATTATAATTAGACCGTACAGTACGTTTGACATAATATGGTCTATGGTCTATGATCGTATATGAGACATACCTATACATACCTACTACAAAGTAGACTTACTAAAATAATGAGATACTTTAAAAATTAAATCAATTCAATACTGCGAGACAAGTTGTATTTAAAATTAGATAAAAGTTCATCATTCTATCTATATACTATATAATATCAACAACTATAATATTGAGGCCAGTCGTGGCACAGGGGCACTAAGTGTGACTGTGAAATCGACTGGTTGTGGGTTGGATACCGACTTGAGGAAAAGAAATATTTGCTTACATTTATATTTTCATTTCTTCGCTCTGGTGACGAGGCAAAACGCGGCGTTGAGTTCCGCCACTCAACACGCAATGCCTCCAGAACTCGGCGGAAAGTGGGGAATGGAGTGTTTTAACATTAGGTTCCCTCTGCCTATCCTGCTGTGTGAGGGACAGCGTGAAGCTGATTTGATTTTGATTTTAATTATAATATCTTTGGACAATTTACATACATATCAACCGACCACAAAACAAGGCCTTGCATGTACATGAATCAAACACCGATAAATATGCATGCATAATTTTAAATTAGCAAATAAAATTAGATAATTTGCCATAACATAGTATATGTATAGTATTTGATGTACCTACCTAGATGTTCCCGGACGAAATTTAATGATAAAATAATAATTATAATTGTTTTATTAAATAAAATTGAGGTCAGACGTGGTGCAGAATCACAAGTGTGTGACTGTAAAGGAGACTAGTTGCGGGTTCGATCCCCACTCGGGGAAATGAATTATTTATTTAAATTTATATTTCCATTTCAACACGCAATGCCTTCAGAATTCGGTGGAATATGGGGAACGGAGTGTCTTCACACTAAGTTCCCTCTGCCTACACTGCGTCAGCGTGAAGCTGATAGAAAAAAAATAAAACCGTTATAATTTATGTAAAACTGAAGTTAACTATTTCAGAACGCTGTTGACGTAATATTTTATTTCATACTTACTTATTACTAAATAATGGCATGTGTAATCTTCTGAGCAATAAAAATTTACTTATATCTTACTTATATATATATGTATGAATATCTAACTGCGTGGTTTTATCATCTATCTCCTCCTTAACGACTTTTCTTGAACTTTTTTTTGAACATGAGATTAATGTTAACCCAATTGACCAATACTCACTGGGCGTACTTTAGGTGACATTTTATATTCAATGGGTTCCTGGATGGTTTAAAGTATTATTGGACCCTGTACTATACTGTAATAGATAAACTTTTATAAATAAAATTGTATATGTTTAACATTATTAAATAAATTATTTTATAATGTTAAACATAAAAAACTATTTTCTGTAGCATTTATATAAGAAAACAACGAGCTAAATGTGTCTTCTAATGAATGCACGATGGTCCAATTCTAGTCTGAGAATAGACACGGTATAAGGCTAATATGTCTCTAATGATAGGAATGATAGAGAGTTAAGAGATAGCGTTACTTCAAATTTAAGTTTTATATTCATAGAATATATAACGAAATATTTTTTTATTTATTGAGATATTTTCAGCTTATAAAAAAACAATTTAAGCAATTACCTATAGAATTTTTGAAAGTTATTATTTAATACAAATAAATAATAAAATTAGCTTCACGCTGTATCCCGCACACAGCAGGGTAGGCTAGTGTTAAGACACTCTGTTCCCCACTTTCCACCAAGTTCTGGAAGCATTGCGTGTTGAGTGGCGGAACTCAACGCCTTTTTTCCGCTTTGCCTCGACACCAGAACAAAGAAATGAAAATATAAATGTAAATAAATACCACATTTCCTCGAGTGGGGATCGAACCTCCAACCAGTCAATTTCACAGTCACACTTTGTGCCCCTGCGCCACGACTGGCCTCTTTAAAAGTAATTATTTAATACAAATAAACAATAAGTATGTGAAATTGATTGTAAAGCAAAAAAAAAATACGAAGAGCTCCATATTTCCACTATTTCGTATTTCACCCTTTTGAATCGGAATATTTTTGCGTTTAACAATCGGTGGATTGTATTGAAGTTCATTCATGTGTTAGTCGATGAAAATAACAATAGAGAAATGGGCGTGCATTGCTGTAGGCATATAATGGAGACACCAGTCCTCGACTCTATTCTATTTGATGGATATAATCATCGACATTTTAGTTTGGGTCAAGAAATAAAATATTTTCCTGTATTTTGTACTATATATAATAGTATATAGTGTATATAAATATAAATTAACACACGGCTTTACGCTGTATACCGTATATGGTAGAAGTAGGCATAGAGAACCTAGTGTTAAGCCACTTCGTTGCCCACTTTTCGCTTAATTTTTCGAGGCGTTGCTTGTTGAGCGACGGAACTCAACGCCGAGCCTTTGTGCCATAACGCAGAAATGAAAAAAATAATAGTAATTCATTAACTCGAATGGACAGAGCGAACCCACAACCGTAGCGCCATAGTCACACCCTTGTGCTTCTGCACGTCACCTAAATTATTTGTATTTTTTCGAATTTTTACTAAAATACATAAGAACGAGACTATAGTTGCAGAGCAAGTTTGTTCTACATTATTTAATAGGAAACCTGTAAACATCGCACTTTGTAAGATTTAAATAAACTCGATCGTAAATAAGTATTTGAAACCACTTGTGCGTTAAATATGCTGACAGTTGGACTGTTAACCTTAGAGAGCAATAGTAGAGAAAAACATTTAAATATATGTATTTATATTTTATAAATATATCCTACTAATATTATAAATGTGAAGATTTGTTTCACTTTCACACAAAAAATACTGAACCAATTTATATGAAACTTTACAGTAATATAGAACGGACGGATGTAGAACGGAGTGTATTAACACTAGGTTCCCTCTGCCTACCCTGCTGTGTGCGGGATACAGCGTGAAGCTGATTTGATTTTACAGTAATATTATACATCAGAATAACTAATATTAAATAATAATAAGTTTAAATTTTCTTATAATATAAATGAATTTTAAACTGGCGAAACTGCGTTTGGGTCGCTAGTACTTATATATTTTGCGTGTTTTTTGTTATTTTCTTCTGTAAAAAATAATATTTTTAAAACTTTATTATTGACATTTAATAATGTATGCGACATTGAATCGCAAATTAGCGGATATTAAATATTATTGAGACCTTGACATACGTTTACAAGTGAAGTGCTTCGCATTGGCTTGTAAATAAAGGTCTGCGTCAGCGTCCAGTGCCTTGCGTCGCCGAATATGGGCTATCGAGGGAAAACCTCATGTGAAATGACCTCCAGCATAATCAAGAAGTTGTCCACTTGTAACTTATTGCATTATTTATATCACTATAACCTTTTTATTTCGTAATATATTTATTATATAAAATTTTTAGTTTTTGTATTTGTTTAAGAACCTATATGAATTGATTTGATATATAAATGGTCATATACTTTAATGAGCCGTGAGGCCGGTCGTGGCGCAGCGGCACGAGGTGTGATTGCAAAACCGACTGGTTGTGGGTTCGATCCCCACTCGAGGAGATGAAATATTTACTTAAATTTATATTTTCATTTCTTCGCTCTGGTGTCGAGGTTAAGCGCGGCGTTGAGTTCTGCCACTCAACACGCAATGCCTCCAGAATTCGGCAGAAAGTGGGGAACGGAGTGTCTTAACACTGAGTTCCCTCTGCCTACCCTGCTGTGTGCGGGATACAGCGTGAAGCTAATTTAATTTAATTTTTATTTTTTATATACTTTAATCATAATAATCAATCAGCTTCACACTGTATCCCGCGCACAGCAGGGTAGGCAGAGGGAACCTAGTGTTAAGACACTCCGTTCCCAACTTTCTGCCGGATTCTGGAGGCATTGCGTGTTGAGTGGCAGAACTCAACGCCGCGCTTTGTTCGACACCAGAGCGAAGAAACGGAAATATAAATTTAAGTAAATATTTCATCTCCTCGAGTGGGGATCGAACCCACAACCAGTCGGTTTTACAGTCACACTTCGTGCCGCTGCGCTACGACTGCCTTACTTTAAGGTCGTTAAATTGCGCAACGTGACTATTTCCTGCATTAAAAACATTTTCCAAAGTAAATTCCCAAAAAAAATTGTTAAAAAACCAATCCTAGTAAACAATCTTCGTAATACTCTATAACAACTGTGATTCATTATGTAATTTGTATATATGTTTAAAATATGTATTACAAAGAAACTATAAACGAAGACTTACGTGTCTTCAAATGAATTCTAGTACAGACTCACTTGCCAATATTTTTTTAAAGAGATGTAAAATAAAATCATTGTTTAACATTTACTTCTTGGAATGCTCGACATCTGATGTAATAGCATACAGTTAGTTTATTTTATGGGTATCATTTGTCTTCATATGCATATAGTACATTAAATATACCGACGCTTTTATAAAAGAAGGAGTATTGATTTTAATATTCTAACTTTTGACAAGTCCAGTCGCGGCGCATTCGTACAGAGTGATTGTAAACGCGACATAATGTGAGTTCGATTCCCACTCGAGGAAATGAAAATATATTTATTTAATCTATCCATTTTCTTCGCTCTAGTGTCAAGGCGAAGTTCTACTACCCAACACGCAATGTTTGCAGAATTTGAAAAATGGGAAACGAAATTTGAAATCTTAACATTAGGTTCCCCCACTACTAATATTTTTTTAGACAAAATAAACTTCTTAACGTAACTTTGTATTGTCGCCAGTCGTGGCGCAAGGGCGCAAAGTGTGACTGTAAAACGGGTTGTGGGTTCGATTCCCACTCGAGGAGATGAAATAATTACTTAAATTTATATTTCCATTTCTTGACTTTAGTGTAGAGGGAAGGCGCGGCGTTGAGTTCTGCTACTCAACACGCAACGCCTCCAGAATTCGGCAGTAAGTGGGGAACGGAGATTCTCAACACTAGGTTCCCTCTGCCTACCCTAATATGTGCGGGATACAGCGTAAAGCTGATATTTTCGTATTGTAACATTCTGATAATCAAGCCTTGGTCACTATTTAATTCGTCAATTTAAAGCAATATAAATCATGATCCATCATCACAGCGACTGGAAGATACAAGCGGTGTAGCGTCCGGCGCGTCGGCGGCGTCGCTATTTCCCGGAGGCGACTGCGACGCCCCCATAATTTAATTTTCTCCCTCAACCCTCGCTACACTGCCAATTGCAGTTATATTAAATTATCCTAAAATGTCTATGTGTACGAAATATTTATAGTATGTATTTACTATGTTTATTATGTTTGTTTAAATATAGATAAATTTGGTACTTCAAAAGAATCTGTCATAGGTTCCGTTTGTTTCCTTTTCATTATGTTTTCGTCTGTACAAGATCGTTTAACTCGAGACTGTGATCGAAGTCGAGCTGAAATAAAATCTAATATTCAGTTTTACGTTCCCTTAGAGCACAAAAAATCATGCTTTTAAGTCAAAGCAATGAAAAAAATCGATGTACCGCTCAGATATGATTTCATTTACGAGAAGTTTGTGAACAAACATATATTTACTTAAATTCAACGCAAGAGTTTGGAAGCCTTAATATTCAAATGTTATCCTATATTGTCACATACTTTATATTAAGCTGATAACCCCTTATTTCTGAAGTTGGTTAAAATTTGAATTTTCCCCATTCCTTAAATTAAATTTGCAACCAAAAAAAATAAGACGAACATGCCAGTCCATTAACAATTCCAAATATTAATGGACTGGCATGTGGCATAATTATTTTCACCGTAAACGTGACTGTACTTATCTAGATATCAAAAATTACTTATCATGACGAATATCAAATAATTTAATGTAAACATATTTATTTTATAAATAAAAATTATAAATGAAAAATCAGGCTGTATCCCGCTCACAGCAGGATAGGCAGAGGGAACCTAGTGTTAAGACACTCCGTTCTCCACTTTCCACCGAATTCTGGAGACATCGCGTATTGAGTGGCGAGCTTTGCCTCGACACCAGAAAGAAAAATTATAAATTTAAATAAGTATTTAATTTCTTCAACTGGGTATCGAACCCACAAATCACGTTTACAGTTACACTGAGCCCCTGCGCCACGACTGACCTACATACATACATAATAAAGCAAATAGCGTGGGCGGTCTCCGATTAGTAGGTTGGCTGTCTCTTACATAACAACTGTTTTGTAATTAATCTAATTATCATAATTATGAGGAAAGAGAACTAATGTGAATAAAAACTGTGCTATTTGTGGTTTATTAAGTTGGATTTTGTAACAGCACATGCAGGTACAGCGGCCGTATTGATAAATTGTATCGAGTTAGTAATTCGCAACTATTATTGTATGAATTTCACGTTTTTATTTAGGAAATATATTGGGTTGACTGTACTTTGTATAACTGGAATAAAATCTGGTTTATTTGTTTTCTTGATGTTGTAGTGGCGCTATTATATGTTATGATGGTAGGTTAAGATTTTATTAAGATTAATGTTTATATTTCAAATTTGAATATATATTTGAAATATTAACGATGAGTATCCCGAAATTAGGTAACAGAAGGAACCCAGTGTTAAGACACTTCGTTTTAATTTAGACACTTCAGTTTCCACTAAATTCTGAAGTCATTGCGTGTTGAGTGGTGGAACTCAACGCCGCTTTTTGCCTCGTTACCGGAGTCCGAGTGGGAATCGATCCCACAACCGTCGTGTTTACAATTGCACGCTCGTTCCCCTCCTTCCATACGAATCTATTTTTTGTTAATATTATATGACATTACATAACCTAATTTAATCAAATAAATGTATGTCGTCAATTCAAAACAATCAGTCGTCCATAAGAGAAGAACGTTTGTCGAAGAAATATAAACACGAAACGTAATTAAATTACATTTATTCAAAGTAATCTTATTTATAAACCAAATATAGGCAAGGCCAGTCGTGTCGTGCCAGTGCGCAGTGGCATAGTGTGATTGTAAAACCGACTGGTTGTGGATTCGATCCCCACTCGAGGAAGTGAAATATTTATTTAAATTTATATTTTCATTTCTTCGCTCTGGTGTCGATTCAAAGCGCGGCGTTGAGTTTTGCCACTTGACACGCAATGCCTCCAAAATTCCGTCAGAAAGTGGGGAATGGAGTCTTAACACTAGGTTCCCTCTGCCTACCCTGCTGTGTGCTGGATACAGCTTGAAGCTGACTGAGTTTTGATGCTTCATATGTGGTCTGATGATATAGTACGAAGTTACTACGTATCTGGTATTGTATATCCAAACATCATTCGAATATTGTAAAAAAACATATATCATGATTATATTTAGTGTCTATGAAAGGTCAAAGAAAGTAATTCTAATTACAGTACAGTAACTATTGGAAAATTTAAGCCTAATGTTTTGAAAGAAATTAAACAGAACATTTTAAACAATCCATTTTTAAAGTATATTTAAAGTTTTAAAACACTGAGCAGTAAATAACTTCGTTCGCTTTTATATAAAAGCAATATTTATTACCATAAACAAAAAAAAAAGAAAACGTCGAAAATAGAAAAAAAAAACAAAACGGTAGCACTAAAACGGACGAATAGATACAGACAAAACAGGTTCAATGTACGAAATGTATTCAAAAGTGGAAAGCCATCGCTACCGAAATGAGTGTGCAAATACGCTAACGGTACTATTATCGTAAAGCCTGCGGTCCCATTGTACCGGATGAGTGAGGAAGGACGGCCTGTCCTGTCCCGCCGGACGTGAGGGCCTTCGCCAAAATAGTGATGTCATTGTTAATCAAGGCACATCACTATTCCGCCTTGAATATATTTGATTAATTAATATTATATTGGGCTAAAGTTGATTTGTGTGATAGAAATTGTTGTTATTTGAGGTTTATTAAGGCTGTGGCTGTGGTGTTGTGACTGTAAACGTGACGATTGTGGCTTCGATTCCTACTCTGGCAAAGTAAAGTATTATTTATTAATATTTTCAATTCTTCGCTCTGGCAACAAGGCAAAATGCCTTGAAAATTCGGCGGAAAATGAGCAACGGAGTGTCTTTACTCTAGGTTCTCTCTGCCTAGCTATATGATGGATACAGTGTATGTATATAGATGAAAAAAAAAAGAAAAAAATATATATTAAGTAGCGACAAAATAATCTGAACTTTAAAAGTAAATAAAAAGTAATGTAATACCATATTGATATTCGATATATTTTCATGTTTTGGTCTTACAACAGGACAATTACTGTATTTTTCGTATAAGATAAATATGGCGAGTGGCAGCGGTTCATTGTAACAATAAACAATGCCTGTTCGGCTCCAATGTTTTTGAAGTACCGTCGTTTGTTAATCATGTATCGAGAGTTCGATTTAGTAGGTAGTACATTAGGGTTGCCAAGCGTTTTGCTTTCCCGTTTCCCTTAAAAGCAGGACATCCCGGGGTCCCGGGATGTCCTGCTTTTAGGGGGATTCCTGGGATGTACTGGATAGTTCTTATCGTCCTGAGATTTTAAAGAGTCCAGTTAATGATCTATAGCTAAACTTTCTTAGCATTCATTCTTAATGCTAATGTATAGATGGTTTTTGCACTTATGAAAACGCAATAGTCAAAAGAGATCAGTAATTTTTTTTAAACATTTTTAAAGTGTTAATTCACACTTAGGAAATTAAATCCACACTTAGGAAATTGAATTTCGACGTAGCTAGATGAGAATGTATGGATCAGAGCGCCTAGTCGGTTTCCAGGAGGCGCGGGTTCAAATCCCGCTACGTTCAAGATTTTATACGTTTTTTAAATAAGTATTTTTAAAATAAGTATAGATCAGTAAATTATTTCCAGCAACAGTTGGTGTAATAACCAAAATTATCTACAACATGAATATGAACCGATGTTTTAAACATATAATTATTTATTAACTCAACCACAAATGTTGTTTTATTGTTGTTGTTTTCAGTGTAATATTATTATATCAATTAGGCCCTTATACATATACTATCCTGTCTTTAAATTGAAATGTCCTATTATTTCTACCTTTAAGTCCTATATTTCAAAGGAGAATGAAACTTTTGGGCCTACACGTAAAGAATTGAGATGTGATCTAAAATATATATATTTTTTTTTATTTTTAGAATAGCAAATAATAAATTAATTGACATTTTAGAAGTGGACAAAAATAAAAAAAAATAAGATTTAGATCCTTAATCGATTAAAATCCATCATATTTTAAATCAGAGATGTGACAGATGATTGACAATCACACCTTGTCTAATGATTTTTTTGCATTTTTGCTTCTGTTTGTCATCGCAAAATCAGGCCATTAAATAAAAAAAATAAAAAAAGACATTTGTTTCTGTCATTACGTTCGTGTCATAACGCATCGACGTTTTGAATGTTTTCCGTTTGTTTGATATTTTCAACGACTACTGTTTTGTTTTACTCGGATTTTGACTCTGCCTACTTTGTACGACCCTCGCTTCCCCACTGGACTCTGAAATCTTTTGGATCTTACGACCGCCACGCTATGGATATGAATCGCTGTGTGAATTGTGGGATAGCCAATGGACACTGCAATACCCTAGTCCGACGACCTTTAGACGATGAAAACCACCACAACCTGGTTACTTAGAGGTGTGATATAATCCACACATATAAGCAGGAAAATATATTTCAGTTACATTTTAGTTGACAGCTTTCGTAGAGGAAGGGAAGCTGTATACGCTAAGCTATATAAAATATTCATTAAAATGTGTTTTATTTATAAACAATAAACATTAATGCTTAAACAACTCAGTAATCACATATTTTATAGAAGTTGATATTCAAGAAATTGTGCTGCGAACTTAACCTCACTTTTATCAAATCTCTAATAACTCGGCTCTCAGATTGCCAAAATCTATATAATTTTCAGGGAGGGAATGACGTACCTAAATCTATTAAATCATACCATTTTTATATCTTTACATTCTGGGCCCAAAAATGTATGGAATAGTTTGTCTCCTTTGGCGATGACAACCCTAGAGTAGATGATTATTTACTGGATGGAGTGAAATTTGAAAGCACACGTAGCTATGTAAATATATGCTTAAATAAACGTAAACTTGAGGTCCTTGTGGCGCAGATGACCAGCATCTGCCTTGGTTAGCGATGGTCGCGAGTTGGATTGATACACGGGCGAGTGGATTATATTAATTTGCCCTCTCTAGAGAAGTAAGAACATGTAAAAAGGAGTCTTGACTGTAGTGTCTTCTCTCTTTTAACCCTGCTTTGAAACAAGATAGAAGGATATAATAAAAAAACACGTAAACTAATACTAAATTTCATTAAAATTAAAATTAAATTAAAATCAGCTTCACGCTGAATCCCGCACACTTTCCACTTAGTTCTAGAGGCATTGCGTGTTGAATGGCGGAACTCAACGCCGCGCTTTACCTCGACACGAGAAAAATTAAAATATAAATGTAAATAAATATTTCATTTCCTCGAGTTGGGATCGAACCCACAACTAGTCTATTTTACAGTCACATTTTGTGCCCCTACGCCACGACTGGCCACGATGACCTCTAAGTTTCATAAAACTTGAATTATAAAGTTTCACGCTGTATCCCGCACATAGCAGGATAGGCAGTGTTAAGACACTCCGTCCCCCACTTTCTGCCGAATTATTAAGATTATTTTCAAATGTATTCTCTATCTTTATTTAATACACTTATATTGTGACATAAGCAAGAGGCATTACCAGAACTAAACTGGCTTGTCAACAATTAAAATTTGAGTCATCCGCAGATCGTATCTCACAACGCACTATATTAATTAATTTAAACAAGAGAACTTCTCGAAATATATCTAAGTAAGTGAACATCTGACTCACAGCGTTGAGTTAGAGGCCATTGAACATTGTCATTGATTATATTTAATTATAATATTGTTATACGGGCAAGTTATTTATTTTTTAATAATCATTATATTTATATTATATATAATCATAAAGTATTTAGTGCGTTTGCTATTTTAAATGTTTAAATTGTATGTACTTATCTATGTATCTAAGCCTAAAATAAAAAAAAATGGATTTTTAAATTTTAGATCAAGTTAAGTCAATTATCTTGGCTTGCATTTCAATGAAATGATTAAAAAAGTCACTTCACGGAAGTATGAGAAAGAAATTCGATTAAAGGAAATTAATTGGCTTAACTTCTTTTGTAACAAAAAAAAAACAAACACTTGATAAACCGTTAAGTAAAAAAGTTATAACTCAGTTTAATTATAAACTTACAACGCCATCTAGTAGTTATCTCTTGTACTATCTGCTCACATTTGGTACTGCAGATAGTTCTTTAATGATTTTAATATCCGATACTAGACAGCGCCACTTGATGCAAAGTAGATTTTATTTTCTTTTACTGTACATTATGCTATAATCAATTTGATAATATTACAATAGGATTTGGTCTCAAACAATATATTGTTTAAATATAACTTAATATTTAAGTTTTTAGTATATATTTATTTAACTTACGATTGGATAATAATTTTGTCGGGTTCAATAACTTGAACGCAGTCGAGCCGGTGTAGGTGTCATTGTTAGTTAATTGCTATAGGGTTAAAGAACTTAACCAACGATTTGCGTTACATTTGCGGATGCTGGCTCCTACGCAATATTTATATGAAATTTCTCCTCAGCAATATCTATTGTATTATATTACGAGATAATTAAAGAGTATTGGTAATTAGAAATGCTAATACTCTACAAGAATAGACTTGACTGATTTAAAATTTATATTTGTTATATTATATTTAAAAAATATATAACAAATAAACCTATTTAGTTCTCTAATACCTTTAACTAATCCGAAACATATTCTACAAATTCGTTACTTCTAGAGCATATATATTACTATAATATATTATCGAAAATTTGATTTTATATTTAAAATTTCAGTACAAAAATGAAATAAAAATATGTAATAATTTCCAAAGGTACCTACTTCTACCTATATGACATACAATGATGTCATTTCCTTATACTGCATTGTTAGGAAAACAAGCAACATTGTCAGCCCTGTAACAAAAGTAATAAATATATTCCTCTACTATTAGTTTACATAATACATTATTATTAAAATGAAAATTTAAATTTTGCTGACCAAAAAATGAATTTCAATTGAATATTTCCTGTCACAACCCAACGATGGCTTTTTATTAGTAATAAATTAATAACAGATACATTCTCTTTCGAATATAAAGTATTTAGGTAATGTTTAAAAGTATTCGCGATGTTTTATAGTTCATATTTTTCTAGGTCCACATAATACATAATAAAATCAGCTTCACGCCGTATCCCGCACACAGCGGGGAAGGCAAAGGGAACCTGCTGTTTTCCATTAGTAAGGCCCTCCGTTCTCCATTTTCCGCAGAATTCTTCTTCTGGAATGGCACCAAACATTTAATAATAAAAGCGAATATATGTAGAGTAAGTATGTGTAAAATTTAAAACCATTTTAATCTACATGCAAAAAAGTTCCGAAATAATTTTCGATCGTTTAATATAATAACAAATACAAGGTCGATACTACGTGTAGCAATATACTCTTTCATACCGAAATCCAATGGCGTAAGATGAATTAATAGGACCTTTGGCTCATCAATTAAGCTCTATCGCAAGTTTACTGTAATTATAAGTTAAACTTCGTCGTTGCATATAAAAATTTGAAACGTGTACGATTAGATTTTTTTTAACATTAGGTACGCTTACTTTGTTATAAAGTAGTTAAAACGTCTAAAACCACAATGTAGAAGTGGTAGATAGATGGTGATGTAAGCGAATATTTTGTTTTTTTTTTTCATTTTTTTTTTAGTAGGGTAGACCGAGATATTCTAGTGTTAAGACAGTTAGTCTTCCTCTTTCTGCCACATTTTCGAGGCATGATGTCTTGAGTGGCGGAACTCAACGCCTTCGCCTTGGTACCTGAGCGTGCTTTTTTTAACCCCGAGTGAGATTTAAATCCACTATCGTTGCGTTACAGCAACACGATTGAACTTGTGCCCCGACGGCTGTAAATAAATATTTGTTTAAAGTAATTTATTTAAATTATAAAAAATTAAGGCAAAGGTGTCGAAGCAAATCGCGGCCTTGAGTTCCGCCACTCAACAAGCAATGCCTCCAGAACTCAGCGGAAACTGAAAAACGAAGTGTTTTAAACCTAGGTTGCCTCTGCCTACTCTGTCGTATGCGGAATACAACGTGAAGCTGATTTAATTAAATTTTAATTTTTTTAAGGCACTTAATATTTATTGACAAAAAAATTAATTTTTTAAACTGTTTTTAGATAACAATTAACTTGAATTATTCGTACTATTTGTGATACGAAAAAAAAACTTTTAGTTATAGTGTTGTTTTAGTACCTATGAATATTATTATAAGCAAGTAAGTTTAAATATTAGAGTAGTAGTATTAGTAGAGGCCAGTCGTGGCGCAGCGGCACGAAGTGTGACTGTAAATCCGACTGGTTGTGGGTTCGATCCCCACTCGAGTAGATGAAATATTTACTTAAATTTATATTTCCATTTCTTCGCTCTGGTGTCGAGGCAAAGCGCGGCGTTGAGTTCTGCCACTCAACACGCAATGTCTCCAGAATTCGGCAGAAAGTGGGGAACGGAGTGTCTTAACACTAGGTTCCCTCTGCCTACCCTGCTGTGTGCGGGATACAGCGTGAAGCTGATTTGACATATATCTGGTTATATCTAAGCTAAATTCATTATCGACTCTCACTTAAATGACTGATGGACTTAATGAGAGTTTAATATTCCGTTATTAAGTTTAAAATTAATGACATATCTGTACTGTACCTACAGTAAACAAAACTTTGTCTCGAGTGGTATTTCGAACTAGGACCTAACAGGCTGAGATCCCAGGGTCCCCAGACCTACGTCATTTTAGCAAAGCTGAAATTTTGGGGAGTATTAATATATATGTAGTTTAGACGTTATGCGTACTTACTAACTAGAAAGTTTCCCCCTATCAGAGGTAGCGCCAACGAACATGCGTTTTTAAGAATGTTGTAGAAAATATTTACTTAACATTGCCAGAGCCTTTACTCCTAAAGATTGTTTAAAATTTGGCCAAACTACATTACACTAGCACGCCTTAATTTTACATTTATTATTTACGGGACTATTTCAAGACCCCTTATAAGCACCCAGACCAATCCGATGACTCCATCATCCATCCAGACAGGGATGTACCTTTAATTGGCGTACGCCGTCTTAACTACATATACGACTAATAATCGTCAAAATTTCAGCTTTGCTAAAATTACGTAGGTCTGGGGGGCCTGGGATCTCCAGCTATTAGTAATCAGGCAAATACGTACGTACATTTTGACAATGACATGACAGCGTCATTTAATATTTAAATTTTGTGCAATAAATGATTACACGAAGTAACAGTAATGAAGGCATTGATAGTGGATATGGTTCTGAATTAAAACTAAAAATAAAAAAAAAAAAAAACAATGCAAAGCCCAGCGTTGTGTTATGCCACTCAACACGCAATGCCTCTAGAATTCAGCGGAAAGTGGGAAACGGAGTGTCTTAACACTAGGTTCTCCCTGATTACTCTGCTATATCTATGCCTATATTTATGACATGGTAATTTTGAAAAAAAAAAAATAGCTTTACATATTAACATTGTTTATACAGTTACTTTAAATTTATGTAGCGACAATTAAAAAAAAAACAAAATAGATTGTGTAGAACAAAATAAACTTTAATATTTATTTAGAAAACGTATAAAACTTTGAACGTAGCGGGACTCGAACCGCCTCCTGGAAACCTTTTATACGTTTTCTAAATAAGTATTTTTCTTTCTTAAATGTGGAATAACACTTTAAAAATATTTAAAAAAAATACTTTTTACTTTTTTATTTATAACACAAAACATTTCTGACACACTACTCTGTGGTCGACTTGAGCCGTTAATGCTAAGCGGCTCTGCGAAATGCAAATACAACTGATTCGAACCGGTCTGGTCTATATACGATAAGGCGATAGTACTGTAGATAGGATCTCCACGGGGCCTGATTAGCGATGGGATATTGTGCCCACCCCTATACTAACATTGGGGTGGGCAATTATAA
Source organism: Heliconius erato x Heliconius himera (assembly GCA_013421005.1). Lineage (NCBI taxonomy): Eukaryota > Metazoa > Arthropoda > Insecta > Lepidoptera > Nymphalidae > Heliconius > Heliconius erato x Heliconius himera. The sequence continues at coordinate 24,315 of JAATLQ010016198.1, read as the reverse complement.
AAAAACTGACGACGGATGATAAAACGCTCTGTCCCCATCCATGCTTGTCTAGGATTGTAGTAAATCAACAATCAAAAGTTTATGAAGGGGCATCTGGTTCGTTTTATTATTTAACCCCAGTAAGTTATTATTGTCGTATATTGTATCTGTTGTAGGAAGATAACTTTTGTCAACGTTGAAATTTAATTTGAATTATGATTAGAAATTTAGATGTGATATCGCTTTTTTTATTTTTTAGTTATTGTGTTAAGTCATGTCGGGATTAAGGTACAGACAGACACACACAAGACTCTCTCATTTCATTTTGTGCTCAGATTCATTTTAAATTGTTTTCTAGGTAAATCATGTAGAAAATGTTTTTATTTTTACTTTTTTTATTTATCTTTTAATGTAAATATAAAAGAGAGTCAGAGTCAGTGATTACAAATTCAGTAAATATTTTTTTTATATTTATAATGACATTAAACTTATATTATATATATATGTAATAATATAGAAGAATGGTATCGTATTTTTGTCATACTTCTGTTAACGGTCTTTTATGTTTGCGAACATCTGCGAACTTTTACAGATGAAAGAGTCATATGCGAAGCTTACCATTTTATGCTGTACGTAGGGTTACCAAATAGCCCGAATTAAATATGGGACAAAATGTTTTATAAATTATGTATTGTTATTTAACAGTGTAATTGTTTTAAAACTGTCTTTAATAAAACTTTTCAAAAAATAATATAAAAATTATCGTTTTCGTTATCGTATTAACGAAAAATAATATATAAATAAATATGAAGATTATTTTCACACAAAACGGGACATGTTTGCTATTTATTTTTTGTATTTGTATTTTATGTATTTGAGGCCAGTCGTAGCGCAGGGGCACAAAGTGTGCCTATAATTCGACTGATTGTGGGTTCGACCCCCGCTCGAGGAGATGAAATATTTATGTACATTTATATTTTCATTTATTCGCTCTGGTGAAAGCGCGGCGTTGAGTTCCGCCACTCAACACGCCACGCACCGCCACGCAACAAGCAATGCATCCAAAAATTGGCGGAACGGAGTGTCTTAACACTAGGTTCGCTCTAGCTCGCTAGGCTTTGAATATCCAGTAAAAAACCGGTCACTTGGCTACCCTACTGAACGCAACATGCTAGTCGTCTATACCAGTCGAGCTTGGCGCGACTCGCGACGCGCACCTCTGTACGCGTATTATATCGAAACATACTAAAAGTACGGTACAAAATTCCAAAATAATATAAGTGAATGTGTTTTTAGTGTTGGTTTGTGTGTTTTTGATATTCTCATTAAGAATCTAATATATCCTGTGAAATAAGTTTATATTTACTATTTTACTTCACATAGATACATAAATAATAAAATAATTTATTATTTTAAGTAAGTTCTTAGTATCATTGTAACCAACGAGGCTGACTTTCCTGATTTATAGGAATTCAAAAACGAGACTCATCTTGTTATTATATATTTATGACAAATGTATGCATTCCATAACTATAGCAAATATATTTCGTATACATTGATAAATAAACAAATATATATAAATTAAGATTATAATTATATATTAATATTAAATAAATAAATTAAATTATTTTAATATAATATTGTAACAAAATCAGTTTGTGCGTTGGACTAGAGTACGTTCTCTATAAACCTGGTTTACAATCCCTGATAGTCCATAGCGTCTCGGGCCTGCCATGCCTTCAGGCAGTCAGCCACTTTCAAGTCGAATCTATGGGGAATATTTCCATAATGTCTAACTGAGTCCAACTTTCCGATGCACTGTTCACAGAATTACTATTCAAATTGCATTCTGTTGGAGACGTGAGGCAATCGTTATTTGAAATATTTTGAAGGCTTCTTTTGACTTTACTTATTTATTTGATTTACATAACTATTTTGAATATATATTAAAAGTTCACTAAAATTTAAAACAAACAAAATTTATATGATGATTCAAAAAACAATTAAATAAGCTTCACGCTGTATCCCGCACTAAGTAGTGTAGGCAGAGGGAGCTTAGTGCTAAGACACTCCGTTACTCATTTTTCGCCAAGTTCCGGAATCATTGCGTGTTGAGTGACGGAACTCAACGCCGCTCTTTGCCTCACTTGTGCAGTGCTAAACGTACATACATATATATTTTATTGGATATACGAAAAATATAGGATATTCTAAATCAATTTAGTTCTATTTATCTAACACAAAACATTATTAAGATAGATAGATAGAGCAGTAAAATAGCACGATGTCTTCGTTCGTTGACCGTAGTTGGCGATGTTTTGTTGACTGTACTGAGGTAGCAATCTTAGTTCTCAACGCTTCGTTAAATCAGTTTTAGTGCCTTTGTTATTAGATACCATTCGTTACACTAACGCCTATACGAGTAATTCTATTCGCAAATAAATCTATAATAGTATTTGAATTTTGAATATCCAAATTAGAATTGCTTATTTGTTTAAGATAAAGAAAATACAGTCGAATTGATAATCTCTTTTTAAAGAAGTCGGTTAAAAAAAGTTAATAGTTTAGGTGCTCGTCCATAAATTTGTAAGTATTCGTGTTGATATTATTGATAAAATCAAATCACCTTTACGATGTATCCCGCACACTGCAGGGTAGGCAGAGGGAACCTAGTGTTAAGACACGTTCCTCACTTTCTGCTGTATTCTGGAGGCATTGCGTGTTAAGTGGCAGAACTCAACGCCGCGCTTGTCCTCGATATTATTGATATCATTTCTAATTTGTAGTTTTATTATAAATTTCATTATAGTTTTATTATTATTTTGCTTTGTTTTCGTTGTGAATTGCAAAATAAAGTCCAAAGGCAAAGTAGAGCTTTATTTCATATTATATAAAGTACATACATATTGGTAAATTAGTAGCAATATCTAATTGGTAAACTCATATTTTCATTAGTTTGCTCTGGTGTCGAGGTAAAAATGTGGCGTTGAGTTCCGCCACTCAACACGCAATAAATCCAGAACTCGTCGGAAAGTGGAGTCGACGGAGTGTCTTAACAATAAGTTCCCATTGCCTACCCTGCTGTGTGCGGGATACAGCGTGAAGTTGATTAATATCTAATCGCAACCATGAATAAACTATTGATTAAGAAACAACTTAAAAAAAAAACTAAAATATAATTTATATTTTTTTATATATATAAAAAAAATATCAATCGAACATTATATTACACTAAAAATATTTAACTTCCAGTGATATATTATGAAGTGTTCATTTCGAAATAGAGAACGATCAGATAAATATTATTTATAAGCAACTAAGGTTCCCGTGTTAGGCACAATCGCTGCCGGCGGCGGTGCGGGCGTCACGAACTTAATACTTAATCGTATTCAATTATTTCATTTAGATATCTTTCAATCGATAATGGGTTCGATTTCCACTCGAGGAAATATAATATTTAATATCACCATTTCTTCACTCTGGCAAAGCGTGGCGTTTAGAACTGTTACTCAACACGCAATGCCTAAAAAATACGGCTAAAAGTGGGGAGCGGAGTGTTTTAACACTAGGTGCCCTCTACCTATCCTGCTATATGCGGGATACAGCGTGAAGTTGAAAAAAAAAAAACAAGCGCTTACATTAAAGCTATAGGGCACGCGTTTAAAGTATATTCCAAAGCACTCTCTATACGTCGTTTTCGAGCTATCACGAACCCGCATCTGTTATTATCAAGCCGCTATAACAATTTTAGAGGACTTACAAAATAATTGAGTTTTCTAAGCACGACTCCGCGCCATTGAACTTACGTAAGTTATTTAATAGGAGAATAGATTTTATAGGAGTTTGTCGTTCGTTCGTTCGAATGTGATAATGTTTAAATAGATTCGTTTCTTTTTTTTATTTTTTACTCTTTAGATTTTTATCTGTTTTAAATGTAACGCATTAGCTTTATGTAATGTATATTCTTCTGCCTATCCTGAAAAAAAAACAAAAAAAAGTAATACTATGTGTCATATGTTCATATTGTAGCGGAATGCATATTTCGGTCAATAAATATATTTTTTTAAACACACATCGAAATTATAAATTATAATGTATGAATATATACTGTATTTCTATAAAGTAAAATGCAATATATACAAATGTCTACTACGAGATTACGGTCAATTAAATTTAGTAAATATATTCTTATTTCACAGCCAAAAGGAAATGACTTAAAATATTTACTCAGTTGCGGATGTCGGCCATAGCGAAATTAGTTGTTTTAATTTTCATTGAAAGTGTGTCATGTTTTCTTGTGCTAAGTGGTGAAAGACAATATTAGTTTTTTAAATAGTGATGGTGTTTATTTGCGATGCCGGATTGGCGGTACAACGTTCTCTCGACGAGCGAGGCGTATATCGACGACGAGGGAGGTCCGCCTCGGGACCTCTTCGCGGCTAGCTACCCACGCCGCGCTGACCGCTCCCGGCCTCTTCACACTTGTCCATATACCACAATTTTTGTTGGGACTCGCGCCCATGCCCCATATCGCTTAACTCCTTTGCAGAGTGAAAATGGCGATCCATACGCTGATGCGTATTCTGTGGATCGTTCTTCTAATCTTACGGACACGTCAAGCTTTGCTCGCTATGAGGACTGTCGCTCACAATTGGAAGGTTCCGTGATATTAAAAAAAGAAAATACTTATACACATAATAAAACAGACGAAAACATAAAGTTACAAGTACAGACAGATCTTTATAATTCTGATGTTTTCTATATATCAGGAAAACCAAATCAGGACCAGGTAAATTCTGTCCCGGGAAGTAATATGTGTTCAGGCGAGGAATCAGGTTCAGATGTCTTATCTTCGTGCACATGCGACAGTTTTGAACGATGTGAATTTGATTGTAGAGATTTTGAACCGTTTTCGGACACGTGCTGCTGTGACCCGCTGAGCGATGGCGTCTGTAGTCGTAGTCCGAAAGAGGTCGACTCCCCCGAACACTTCTGTGATCGAGCTGTGGATGAAGATCGAGTCTCGGCTAGAAGTGACATGGACGGTTTGGATTTAACTCTCTTTGAACCAGCTCAGACTGATTCTAATGATTATAGAGATAAATCTATACAAACCCAAGGGACTGTGACAGCTGCGCTCTGTGGCGTATTGTACGCCTTACCAAGTACTGAAAATGGTATGTACTGTTTAATTTTATTATTAACTAGCCACTCGCTCGCGGCTTTTTCCGCTTGAGCTACATGCATAATTATTTATTTACTTATCTGCATTATTTTTGTTCTCGAATTTTAAAGTTTATTTATACCGATTTTGTTAAATATATATACTTATAGACCGATTGGAATGAATTTAAATACACTAAATGTTAAGGAAAACTTATTAATAAAACGATAGTGAAAACGTTTTCTAAGATAAGCGTAAACAAATGCCCAAACAGACATACAAACAGACAAAATTAAAAAAAAACACTGTCTTGGGTTCTATTGCGTTATTAAATGCCACCAATAACATATTTATTATATAATCATCAATGTACAAGCCGATCTGTTACGATTTTAATGCAATCATAAGAATTAGATCACTATTTATTATACTATTTTTTAATATATTTTTTTCTAGTTTTAATTACGTATATAATATAATAATAATAATTTATTAATATAAATATTATTATTATATAAACCACTGTAATACGACCACGGTAGAACGTCCGGCGGCGCACTTGACAGTCGTGTGGTCAACTTCAATAGCACTCGTATTGGATACGAACAACGGTGTGAGGGAATTACAAACGCATCAATCACCAGCGTTCATTGTCATATTTGCGGTAACGAGATGATATAGTCAAGCTGTTGCCATATACAGGCGAAACGACCTATGTTAGTACAGTTTTATTACATTAAAGGATCTTGTCTTAGTAGATAGAGCCTAGTGTTAAGACACTACGCTTCTCCATTTTCCGCCGAATTCTAGAGGCGTTGTGTAGTGAGTGGCGGAACTCAACGGCGCGCTTTGCCTCGACACCAGAACGAAGAAAATAGAAATATTAAATACATATTCCCTATCCTTAAGTGGGAATCGAACTCACAATCTATTATTACCTACGGCCCTACAATTATCTATACATTAATGTTATATTAAGCACAACAGTAATATGAGATGTTTTCTTACTTTAAATAAAAAAACGAGATTTCTTGTTTATTTCATAATAACATATTAATGTTGTTAATATCCTAACAAATTAATAAATAATAACAAAATGGCTACATGCTTAATAATGAAATGGGCTTTCCATAGTGATAGCGCTTCAAATTGCGTACCGTTAGCCTCTCGTAAGTTTCTAATTACTGTTCTACGTAGTGAGATTGTTAACTCACATGCAAATTCAATAGATTTTGGACCAGATAGTGATACTGAACGAGGTTCCAGCATCTATAATATACTTCCTCGTTTGTAGTCGTGAATACGTATGGACATATGTATGTAGATGTGTTTAACAGTAGCTGCGTTTACGAAGTGTGGAACGTATGAAATTTCAACAAGTTTGTTCTTAAATTTTAATTGTTTTTGGTAGTTTAGTGAGAACAAATTATTAGATATAATTAAAATAATTTAAAACATCATCACGCTAGGTTATATAGGGCTAATATAGTGTTAAGACATTTCGTTTCCCCATTTTCTTCCGAATTCTGGAGGGATTACGTATTGAGTGGTGAAACTCAACGCCGCGCTTTACCTCGACATCAGAGTGAATAAATAAAAATATAAATTTAAAAAAATATATAATTTTTGGAATTGGGATCGAACCTACAACCAGTCGCTTTCACAGTCACACATTTATGCCCCTGCGCCACGACTGGCCCCGAAATAACATATTGATCATTCATTTTAGCAAGGTATTATTATTTGTGTTTGGTTCTTTCAAATATGCTTTTAATATGAGACTAAATAACTGGTTTACCTAAAACCTGGTCTTAGGAGAGCCATAATTACGTTCACCACGGACTTTTAGATATTTTCATATACTGTGATTTAATACTACATGTAAATATGGCATATATTTTAAAATCAGCTTCACACTGTATCCCGCACACAACAGGGTAGACAGAGGGAAACTAGTGTTAAGGACACTCCGTTCCCCACTTTCTGCCGAATTCTGGAGGCACTGCGTGTTGAGTGGCAGAACTCAACGCCGCGCTTAACCTCGACACCAGAGCGAAGGAATGGAAATATAAATTTAAGTTAATATTTCATCTCCTCGAGTGTGAATCGAACCCACAACCAGTCGGTTTTACAGTCACACCTCGTGCCGCTGCGCCACGACTGGCTTCAGGCATATATTTTAACTTATTAAAAAAATAGAATATATATATAGTATTTTTACATTCTTACTATATTACACGCTTATTCATGGAGTAAAAGCCATCTAAGTTCTAAAAACCTTATAGTAAGGCGTCTCAGTTAGTTAGCTTGGTAAGAATTGGCGCTATCATATTTCTCAAGGTGGCTTGTACGTTCCCCTATGGGAAGGGTAAAAATAAATAATTATTTGCAATAATATTTACTTTTCAATGTCCAATCAACCGTATATAAATAGGAAAATGAAATACTTATAACTAAATACAGCTTTGTAAATTGAGTAATTCTTTTTCTAAATATCAAGTTGTATCATGTTGCGGCGTTGAGTTCCGCCATTTAACACGTAATATCTTCAGAATTCGGCCGAAAATGGGGAATGAAAGAGTTCCCTCCGACTATCCTGCTATGTGCGGGATACATCGGGAAGAGCTAAAAAAAATAATTTATCAAAATTATGTAATATAGTGTGTATGTATGTATGTATATATACAAAAGTTTAAAGAGCAAACGATAATATACATAATGCCTCGTCGTGATAATATTCATGCTGCGGAACAATGATTGTATGTATGTATGTATGTTTGTATATATGTATGTGTGTATGTATGTATGTATGTCTGTGTACGTGTTACTCTCATTGTTAAAAAGAAACACAAATGCCCATTCCCCTTTATAAGTACTTACTTACAAATATAAACATTAGTACTTTACACGTTCTCGAAGAAAAAGCTATACAGTTAAAGCTTGTTCTTTAAATGTAACAAACAAATCCTATATACAGTCGTGGAAGCGTTTGTCTTTAAACGCGATAGGTTGTGGGTTCGATTCATACTCTGGGAAATTAAATATTTAATATTTGCATATCATCGTTCTGGTGTGGAGGTAAAGCGCGGCGTTGAGTTCCGCCACTTAACACACAGTGCCGCCAGAATTCGGTGGAAAGTAGGAAGCGGTATATCTTGACACTACCTCCCCCTGCCTACTCTGATAAATGTGAGATACAGCGTGAAACTGAAAAGAAAAATAACCTGTATACAATTATATGTAATTTGGTTTGTATATTTATTAGATTGTCTGTTGTTGTCTGTTGTTGTGTGTTGCTTATTTTAACATTCTTAAAGTGTTATTCCACACCTAGGAAAAAAATACTTCTTTAGAAAACGTTTAAAAATTTGAATATAGCGGGACTTGAACCCGCGCCTCCTGGAAACCGACCAGGTTTGTCTGTTTCTTTTTGATAGCAGTCAGCTAGAAACACTCAATCATAATTTTAATTACTGCAATAATATTATGTAGTTTTTATTAATTTTTATTTTAGAATTATCAAGCCATACCTACCATTTTTCTTTTAACATCGTACATAAAATAATACACATAAATTTCACTTTAAAGGTTTTGTTTTCTTCATATTCAAATATGCCGACTCTACCTTTTTTTAAAATAGAATATGAGAAAAAAAAATACGATATGAAATATAAACTAATTCAGTACACTGTAATTATATACCGTAAGCTCAATTCTGCGTCCGTAATATTTCCCACATAAATTGGCCGCCATTGAACAAATGCCACAATAACGTTTGCTTGTATTATGTTGTTATTTGTCATAGCACATTCGCTATATATATATATATTTTATTATTATTATTATAACCGTAACGTAATAGGTGTAGCGTAGGAAACATTCCAATGCGATCACTGTTTAGTGTCTAATGTCACTGCCTACTGTTAAATAAAAAATATAGAAATAAATCAGCTTCACGCTGTATCCCGCACACAGCAGTGTAGGCAGAGGGAACCTAGTGTTAAGACACTCCGTTCCCCACTTTCTGCCGAATTCTGGAGGCATTGCGTGTTGAGTGGCAGAACTCAACGCCGCACTTGTCCTCGACACCAGAGCGAATAAATGGAAATATAAATATAAGTAAATATTTCATCTCCTCGAGTGGGGATCGAACCCACAACCAGTCGGTTTTGCAGTCACACTTTGTGCCCCTGCACCACGACTGGCCTCAAACGCCTGGCCTGGCCTACTTTTAGTATAAGAATATAATTCACTTAGCTACTATGAATTGAGGGCAGTCGTAGCGCGGTGGCACAAGTGTGTGACTGTAAAGAGACTGGTTGTGGGTTCGATTCTCAATCGAGGAAATAAAATATTTATTTGAATGTATATTTATATTTCTTCGCCCTGGTGTTGAATCAGAGCGCGGTGTTGAAATCTCCCATTCAACAAGCAATGTCTCCAGAATTTGGCAGAAAATGGGGAAGGGAGTGTCTTAACACTATGTTTAATCTGCCTATTCTGCTGTGTGCGAGATACAGCGTGAAGCTGATTTTAATTTACTCTCAATTGAGTTAGCATTTGTTCTTATGTGTATAATATCATATACATATAGCTTTAAAATGTCTTGCATTTTGGGTCTCTTAAAATGTATTGAATTTCGCGTCTTAAAATGAAATAGCTTCCGTTTTTTAAGTAACAATCAGTAAAATAGATTTTGATTTACTAACAACTGTAGAAAAGTAAACGACACGACTTACATACATGTATCTTATACCGCTATTTCTCGTTACATAGCGCAGGGTAAATTATAGTTATTTGTGCATAAGGTTAACTATTTGTCATAGATTGCGAGTACGCTCTTCATTTTAGTATTTTGGCCCCAATTTTTTTTAAATTTAATTTACAAAATAATAATCATAAAAATCATCTTGCTTGTTATGATAAAGGTATTGGTGGATTAATTATTAATTTTAGGTGTAGGCCTCAATAGATATAATGTAAATATCTATTAAGGCCGTCGTGGCGCAGCACGGGGGCAAGGGAATGAATTAATAATAAATAAGAGTTGATTAATATTTTCAATTCTTCGCTCTGGCACCAAGGCCAAAGCCTTAAAAAATTCAGCGAAAAGTGGGGAACAAAGTATCTTAACACTAGGTTCCCTCTGCCTACCCTGTTGTGTTCAAGAAATAATGTGAAGCTGCTTTGATTTAGATTATTTTTAATGTATTACGTACCTGTGTTCTCCCTAAATATTAATATATCTGTATTATAGTTTACATTTCTCATCTTCTGTTTTTTGCTTAATAACTTTGCTGATGTCATCGTAAAAAACTAGCAAAAGGAAAAGGAAATAATTGAAAAAGTTTTCAATCGAAGTAGAATATGTTAGAGTCTAGTACAACATTCTAAACCCATATACAATGTAACAGTTATAAGAATGTTCATTCACAAGACGCTTAAGGAAAACATGTACCATCTTGGATTTTAGTAATTAACAAATAGTTACAAGTTAAAACTAACCTCGTCTTGCAGTAAGTTAACAAATAGAGGTAGAATACTTATTTAAAAAACGTATAAAAATTTGAACGTAGCGGGACTCGATCTTATGGTTTAGTGGTCAGAGCGCCTGGTCGGTTTCCAGGAGTCGCAGGTTCGAGTCCCGCTACGTTCAATTTTTTATACGTTTTCTAAATAAGTTTGTTTGGTTCGTAAGTTTCGATTAACACTTTAGAAATGTTTAAAAATAATAGAGGTAGATTTGTAGAGAAATATTTATTGAAAAATAAATATTATAGCGTTAAAATCACCCACAGATATGTGTACTTTTTTTATTCAGAAAGATATTATACGCCTCAGTAAATATAGATTATCATTTTATAAGTTTAATATTTTCTTTGCCATAGGAACCTAGTGTTTGGACACTCCATTCCCCACTTTCTATTTTATTTTCTCAGCGTGTTGTAGATCAGTTAACACTATTAGAAGATGCAATGCCAACGAGCATTCGCGTGTAGATATCTGATAATTATATCAATGAAAACCGCACAAGTACAGCTCAACTTGTATTACAGTGTAAATGTCACATCACAGCTACTTTGTTATATAATATTTTTTATGTTTATGTTACTGCTGTATCTTGCATATAACAGGGTAGTCAGAGGGAACCTGGGAACCTAGTTTTAACACATTCCGTTCCCCACTTTCCAAAGAATTCTTGAGGCTTTGCGTGGTTAGTGGTGGAACTACGCCGGGCTTTGCTTAGTTGCCAGAGCGACGAAATCAAAATATTAAATATATCATTCCAACGAGTGAGAATTGAACCCACAACCTTCGCGTTTCCCTGATGCATTTTATTAAAAATAAAAATAATCATAGGGTGAAATTGGTTTCTGTTTTTATTTCCATTGCGAACATACAGTATTTTATTGTTCAAAAATATCACAAAAGACAAATTGACTACTTGAATGCGAGATGTTTTTTTTATATCTTTTATAAGCAGGGCAAGGCTCTGTACCTAAAAATAGGATCGGAGTTTATTTTGATTGCATAAGTATTCCCTTTATATTCTGAGTCGGTCATTGCACCTTATGAATAGAAGACGTGATCGTTTGGTGAAATTTGAAACTGCTTTTGTTTTGACTCAACTGAATTGTCGAATGCCTTATAAAATATTTGATCTTAAAAAAATATCTATAATAAGTTAACTTGTTATTCTGAATATTTCAGCCTATTCATTAAAAGAAACACCAAAATTTATTTAAATAAGATATATATTAGAATGTATTGTAAATGTACATTTTATAGGTGAATATATTAGAAATATTGTTGTTTATTAGATTAATGTATAAAATATAAAATCTCAGTAATTACTTAAACAAAATATTTTGTTTTTGTGTTGAAAAGAATTATGTTGTAAAGAAATCAAAATAATTTCAATTGTAATACTAGACGAACCAGTTCAAGGCTGCTGCGTCGTAACTTGAACTTGACTGGAAATAGTAGACCTAGACGCGTATATTATATAAATTTGATTTCAACAATATTAAACAACAAATAAAAAATAAATCAGCTTCACGCTGTACCCCGCACACAGCAGGGTAGGCAGAGGGAACCTAGTGTTATGACACTCCGTTCCCCACTTTCTGCCGAATTCTGAAGGCATTGCGTGTTGAGTGGCAGAACTCAACGCAGCGCTTAGCCTCGACACCAGAGCGAAGAAATGGAAATATAAATTTAAGTAAATATTTCATCTCCTCCTCCATCTTCGAGTGGGAATCGAACCCAACCAGTCGGTTTTACAGTCACACGTCGTGCCACTGCGCCACGACTGGCCTCATATATTATAGTTAAGTTTATTATATATTTAACATTATTAGAGTATATCCAGTGAATGGAATGTAATAACAATAGAAATATTGAATGCTGTTAGCAAGAAGGTATGGACCGTGGGAAATCAAAAGTACCCATTGATTGAGATTTATGTATCGATTTAATGTTTATATAGAGAATCTTCATAATATTTATAGTTAAATTTGTATTGGAATTAAGTGAATGGTACGCGCTTCCTTTGAAACGTGTTTGACTATTAAAAAAAACTATATAAAAATATTGTCGGTATATTAGAAACATGATAATTTTATGTTTTAGATTATGCATATACATACGTCTCGTACCGCGTACTTATACTCGTATACAGTACGGCCAACTAGTTGTGGCCGTTCTAAAGTTAGCTGTCCAATGGCTGAGCACATTTGATTTTAGATTTTTTTCCGACTTTTGATTATTTTCTTCACCAATAAACAGTGTGCAAAAGTCCAGAAAACCTAACTTCAGGGCGGCCACGACACGTTGACCATACTGTAAGTATATACGTTAATAAGTAAAGTAAGGTGCATTTGTCGCACCTGCATGGATCGCCTGCCAAACTCGTCTTGATTCCTGGTTCGCTTTGTTTCTGACGTCATATTAAGAAATAAATTGAAAATAAATCTTTATTCTTTATTTTTATACAAATTTAACAAAAACACATTTCACGCTATACTAAAAATTAAACATTGCCCCAAGAATCACAAGGGGAAACATTAAATAACTACGTGATATGAGAATTGACGTTATATGCGATGGTCGTAGGTTCTATCCCCATTCAGAGAAATTATTTTATGCTTAAATTACTTTAATTTCTCCGTAATATGTCAAATTCGACAAAACGTGATGAGTGAGATACTAAGCACGCACCGTTTAACCTGCTATACGGGAAAAGGCGTGAAACTGTCAAGAAAGTGTTAAATTTCGATTTCGGTAGCTAATTTAGTTCAATTATATTCTTAATTATTGGATTAATGTCTTGCATTCTGATTAATTGATAACGTGATTTCACTTATTTCTAACCGTCAATTATGCAATTTATGTATCTATTCTAGTATAGCTGCAACACGCGAGAGTATGTAAAGTATAAATTAGTCAGTAAGTTTTTATTTTAACTAATTCTCTAAAAAAAATACGGATTATATTATTTTATTTTCTGCTTAGATAGTTTTATTTATCTATAATAAATATATTTTATATAAATATAGCTTCATACTGTATCCCGGATGTAGCAGGGTAGGCAGGAGGAGCCTAATGCTAATACACTCCGCTCCCCATTTTCCGCCGAAATCTGGGGGCATTATGTGTTGAGTGGCGGCAGAACTCAACGCCGCGTTCTTGCCTCGCACCAGAGCGAAGAAACGAAAATATTAAATATTTAATTTCCTCGAGTCGGTATTGAACCCACAACCAGATGCTCTTACAGTCATACGCATTTGCCACTGCGCCACAACTGGCCTCAATAAAAATATAATGCAAAATAAGAAATGTTCTTTAGCCCGTTAGTTTGTTTATTTTGTTTATAATTTTTGTGACATTTAAATCCAGTTTGCTTAATTTACATAATATATGTAGAAGGATAAGATAAATATTTAAGCTCGTTATATCAATATAATTGTAATGACGAGAAAAAATTCTACTAAAAATTTCATACAAATTTACCTAACAAATTATTTAATAATAATAATAATTTCAACTAAATTAAAAAATAATAATAATAAAAATTATTCCTCGGACGCCTAAGCATACAACTCTCATTATATACAAACTTTGTATATTTTTACTCTCTCTCTATCTCTCTTAAGCAAAAAAAAAATATCTTTATATATAATTACATACATATATTGATATTATTTTAAGAAGACGCACGTGTTTTTATAAATCACGGCGGACCAAATGGAAAAATAACTAACGTCTTTATGTACTTCTAAATGATTTTGTCTTTTATATAATTTCAATGTAAAAGCACTGAAACTACTTCTTAGTTTAATATCGGTCAATTCGTGACTGGAACTAAGAATGATTCATTTGCTTTAATCCCTATTGACTCATATGAACGCAGCTACAATGAAATCTTTGTAACTGACTTCTTTTGAAATTATTTCAATAAATCACACCTTTATCCTTTTCTTTTATATCGTCAAAGGTTTAAACGATCTTATATTCTTGTTTGTATCAATTAAGAATTTACGGTAGTGATATGTAACTAAGTAAACATTGTCTAATATTCGTTTTATTATTTTAATAAAATGTAAAGGTTTGAACCTTATTTTTTTAGCTATATCCTGTACAAAGCAGGGGAGGCAAAGGAACGTAATTGTAAGACACTCCGTTCCCCATTTTCCACCGAATTCTGTAAGCATTGTGCATAAAGTGACGGAACTGAATGCCGCGCTTTGACTCGAGACGAGAGCTAAAAAGTCAGCTTCACGCTGTATCCCGCACACAGCAGGGTAGGCAGAATGAACTTAGTGTTAAGACACTTCGTTCCTCATTTTCCGCCGAATTCTGGAGGTATTGCGTGTTAAGTGGCGGATCTCAACGCCGCGTTTTGTATCGACACTAGAGAAAAAAAATTAAAAATATTAAATATTTAATTTCTTCAAATAGAAATCGAATCCAAAACCTGTTGCGCTTACAGTCACACTTAGTGCCCCTGCGCAACGTCTGGCCTCATATTTTCGAACCTTGAGCCTTGTATTTTTCAAATAAGGTTATTGAACCATACATCACTATACACAAACCAAAGGAAGCTGTATGCGCTTCATAGAAATAATCAGAGGTGACGTGCATATGCATTCGGATATCCGGTGGCTCCCTGTCGCACCAACTTCAATAGAGAAAGTATGTTTTTCTGACTAGAATATTGTTACGTTGGTACTGACGTAATCTCTTATGGGAAAAATTTAGATACTCTTTAGTAATAGTATTGTCACATACGACGTCTCTTTTACCCTAAAGCATCTATATAAGCATCTATGTATAAATTTAAATATACAGATAATTAAAAGTTATAAGTATTTTTTTTTAATATCTTTATTTTCAATAATATATTATTATATATTATATTCTTTTAATATAATATAAAAAAAATACTCTTATTTTAAAAAATATTTTTAATGTGCCCAGAAAAAAAATAACTCTTTCACTAATACGAGTGATTAATTGTATTTATTTTAGTTTTCATATTGTTTTTTGTTGAAATCTTTAAAATTAAATTAATTAGAGCATGCTACATAAATCTATATGTTGCATACACATTTATACTGATTACGAAGTGGCATATAAATAACATTATTTATGTTATTGTTTATTTTAAATATTGTACACTTTGGATATTACTTAATATTTTTAATGCGTATCGTCTTATATTCTTAATTTAAATTTGGCATAAACGTTATGATTTAATATGAACGGAAGTTATTCGAAGCTCTTATATAAAGAAAAAAAAATTAAATCAGCTTTACGCTATATTCCGCACACAGCAGGGTAGGTATAGGGAACCTAGTGTTATGACACTCTGTTCCCCACTTTCTGCCGAATCCTTGAGGCATGGCGTGTTGAGTGGCAGAACTCAACGTCATGCTTAACCTCGATACCAGAACGAAGAAATGGAAATATAAATTTAAGTAAATATTTCATCTCCTCTAGTGGGGATCGAACCCACAACCAATCGGTTTTTCAGTCACACCTCGTGCCGCTGCGCCACGACTGGTCTCATATATATGTATATTAATATGTAAAATCATACAAATCTTAATATTTCTTTTTTATTTTTTATATCAGAATATTAGTTATATTTTTTTATGTCAAATTCTACACGTTTACTATGAATTGTGTAAGATTGACGTTGTATGATACGTCCTATTTACTTTTATTCAAATGATGATTCATAGACTTTCATTAAATATTTATTTGTTTCGTGATGCGGATCGATGAGAAAAAGTAATATTGCGCCACCGTGTATTTAATTATACGCTATTTGGTTAACATTGGATAAGTATACGAATAAATATAATTCTTATTACTAATGTTCTTGTTATAGTTTTTATTTTTAGGGTTCCGTAACTTTTAAGAGAAAAGGAACCCCGAAAAGCTCAAGACCTAAAGACAAATTTTACGGAATCCTCGGTGGGCGAGCCCGACTCGCGCTTTTTTTTTAGTTTCACGCTGTGTCCTGTACAGGGTTTGCAGAATGGATCTAGATTTCCTAGTATTAATACACCCCGTTCCCATTAAGACACCTCAGTTCTCCACTTGAAATATTTTGAGATATATTGAGATGAAATATTTACTTAAATTTATATTTCCATATCTTCGTTCTGGTGTCGAGGCAAAGTGTGGCGTTGAGTTCTGCCACTCAACACGCAATGCCTCCAGAATTCGGCAAAAAGTGGGGAACGAGGTGTCTTAACACTAGGTTCCCTCTGCCTACCCTGCTGTGTGCGGGATATAGCGTGAAGCTAATTTAATTTAATTTTATTTTATTTTAGTTCTCCACTTTCCGCCAAATTCTGGAAGCGTTGCGTGCTGAGCAAAATTCAACGCCGCGCTTTAACTCGTTACCAGAGCGAAGAATTACAAACATTACACACCTAATTTCCACGAGTGGGAACCGAACCCACAACCTATCGCGTTTTTTGTGGCACCCTTGTACCCCTGCGCCACGACTGGCTACAACATAACATTTAACTACTAAATACCAGATGGACCACATACAAACTCCTAAGTGAATTTAGATGACAAGTATATTTAAAAACTAATTTGTGGGGTTCATTACAGTAAGTCATGCGATTCGAATGAAGCTATTATTATTTTTATTTTATAAGTTCCTTTTTATTTATGTTATGGTTAGTTTAATGAGATATTATGTAACTTATGTAACATACTATATAACTTTTACTTAGATTGTTTTTGTCTGGTTTAAGATATAAAAAGTATAACATAAATATTTTTAAAGCTTGAAAATAATAATCTATTTGACACGTAGAAATAAATTTTATTAGGATAAGCCAATAGTAGCTTAAAAATGTAATTTCTTTTGTAATTATAAAAATAATAAGCGAGCTTATCTTGTATATTACAAATTTAAATTATAAAATTAAATACTTAATAGAAGACTGTCGTGGCGCAGGGGCACAAAGTATGAGTGTAAAATCGACTGGTTGTGGGTTCGATCCCCACTCGAGGAGATGAAATATTTATTTAAATTTATGTTTCCATTTCTTCGCTCTGGTGTCAAGGCAAGGCGCGGCGTTGAGTTCCGCCACTCAACACGCATTGCCTCTAGAATTCGGCGAAGTGGAACGGAGTATCTTAACATTAGGTACCCCGCTGTGTGCGGGATATACCGTGAAGCTGATTTATTTATTTTTAAATTAAATATTTAAATTGGGCATTTAATTAAAGCAATTTAAATTGTAAAATAATATTTTATTAAGAGAACTAAGCGTAAGCAAACGTAAGCTTGAATGGCCATACATACATTTTTTGACCTCTACATATACAATAAGATACGTTGCTAGAATACAATATGTAAAATATGTCACTATTCCAGAAAAGCTCCAAGATATAAACGGGAATCTATCTCTATTAAGTTCCGTATTTATATTCGAAGCACGGGATACCACGCCGGTGACGCGTGTAGATTTATGACTGGTTATTTATGTTAGACAATATATATATCTCTGAGAATTTTGAATTGTCAAAATATTTTTATAAGGCCGTCGTGGCGCAGGAGCAGAATCGTGTGACTGTCGCGGCGGACGCGGGTTCGATCACCACTAGGGGGAATTAATTATTACTTATTGATATTTTCTTTACTTCGCTCAGGTACCAAGGTACAGAGAGCGGCGTTGAGTTCCGCCACTTAATACGCCTACGCCTCACTAGTTGCCCTTTAACTACCCTGCTATGTATATGTGGAATACAGCGAGAAGCTGAAAAAAATATGTAAAAATTTATATAAACATCTCTAATTTTGTATAATATTAATAGTTCTTATGTATGTTGTTATTGACATTTGACTTTTAATAGAAACTTGGAATTTGAACTAGGAATTAGGCGGACTTTACACGAAATGTTAGGCAATCCACAGTATTCGAAAGAATTTAAGCAATTAAATGAAACCGTCGTGGCGCTGAGGGACAAGTGATCGTTGTAGATTCGATTCCCATTCGAGAGAAATAATTAATTTTAATTAATATTTTCATTTCTACAAGGCAAAACGGCGTACGGCGTTGAGTTCCACCACTCAACTCGCAATGTCTCGAAAATTCTCGAAAAGTAGGGAACGGAGTGTCTTAACACTAGCTTCCCACCGCCTACCCTGCTGTGAGCAGGATACAACTGCTGCTGAAGCCGATTTAATTTAAATTAAGCAATTTGAACTTCCAGGTTCGGAGGCGTCAGTCACTAATATGAATATTATCGCCCACACAGCAATCACTCGGCAGGAAGCCTGCGTTCACGTCACGCATACTGTTCTCGTGCAAGAAAGAGTTAGAGTTCCAAGAGACGTTATGTATTTAAATAACGTAATTGCTTCAATCTATTCTGACCACGCGTCGCTCGAACGGTTATATTCTCACGATTTAACTGATCTAGTTCAATATCATTATATGTTGCATATTGATAACTATAATGTGGTTGGTCTGTTGCAATATAGAAAATGATTTTAAAAAAATACACATAGCAGGATAAAGAGAGGAGAGTGTGTTAAAACACTCTGTTCTCCATTGTCTGCGGAAATATTTGAGGCTTTGCGTGTTGAGTGGTGGAACTCAACATCACCCTTGCCTTTACCTTGTCACCAGAGCAGAGAAACGAAAATATTATAATTCATTCTTGGCCAGTCGTGGCGCAGGGGCACAAAGTGTGACTGTAAAACTGACTGGTTGTGGGTTCGATCCCCACTCGAGGAGATGAAATATTTACTTAAATTTATATTTCCATTTCTTCGCTCTGGTGTCGAGGACAAGCACGGCGCTGAGTTCTGCCACTTAACACGCAATGCCTCCCGAATTCGGCAGAAAGTCGGGAACTCTCCCTACCCTGTATTGTGCGGAATACAGCGTGAAGCTAAAAAAAAATTCATTCTTCCGAGTGGGGATCGAACCCACAATCATCGCGCCACAGCGGCCTTTTTTATACTATGTTTAAAATGTAATTATTTGTATTAAGAATAGTTTAATCGTTTGTTAACGGACATTGCTAATATAAATGCTATGAACATGTAATTACAGCAAACAACTAAAGTTTTAACGTTGTCCATAAAAAACAATATTAGCTGAAGTGTTAAATGTCAGGTCGTTTTTATGTCTATATATAGGCTGTGCGCATATCTAAAGACAGCCTTTGTTCGGAGTCTACGGATGACCTTTAGTTCCACAGTCTAGGGAACGTGCTGGATACTGTGAGTTTATTTTTTTATAGCATGGGCTGCGCTTTTCTATAAAAAAATAAGTTGTTGCGGTCTTATGGTGTCTAAGCAAGCATAAAAATACATTTTTTTGAAATATAAGGGTTATTCATATTTACATAGTAAACAACGACAATGTATATTTATTTCAGGTGCATTTGTTAATTCGGAATAAAGCTAAACGCTTATAATATATTTATTAGTCAATACATATTATTAGGTCATCATAGACAATTGGTGTGTACATCAAAGTTCTTGATGGAAATCTCGCTGAATTTGTAAATTGTAGTTTAAAGGACATTAAAACATAATTTTTTTACTATAAGTTTTTTTTGATGTTGAATATAAATAACTTTTAGGTATTTTAAATGAAACTATCTACCAGATAGCATATATTTACTATTATACATTTTTGGTGACGTTTCGAATACGTCTTACGAAGCTTTGGGTTTCCAAAGATATATAATACTGAAATATACACGATTAATCCCGTTAAATAGTTTCATATAATGTGAACATCAAAGATATTATTAACTTTTAGTAATATCGAGTGTTGTAATATTATACATAATATATACCTAGAGCTACATATGGAGTTTAATGAATGTAAAAGTCATTATTAACACCATATCATTGTAAATGTCAACATAGCATGTGTAATTGTAGTGCAGCTGTTGGTGTAATAAATGTATATAAATATGCCAAGAGTAGTGGCAATCGAATGGGGTGAGCAACTCTCGTCCCACCCCGCTTAGGGACGCTGTCAAGACCAGTCCAGGTCAACAGCAATATTTTAATATATTAAAAAAAAAGCTGCGACATTTAGTAGATCCCAACAACGCTGGTCAAACGCAAGTATATTCATTATAAAAAAAACATAGTGCTTGTAAATTTTTCAGGGACAGAGTATTCTCTTCCCTACTTACTCGGTATCACCGTAAAAGCCAGTAGAGCTGACAGCATTAACTTCAGGTTTGAGAAAAAAAGAAGATGACCAAGTAGACATACCTTATGTTAGTTTAGAAGTGACTGCTTTATTGTGAAATATGTAATTCTATTTAAATACTTTAAATTCGACGTTACTTTCATAAAGATGCCAAGCATTCCATCATTGTACAGCTGATTGAATTTGATTTTGATGCGCATCACAAGTGGCGGCGTCTTTAACCTATCACATCCCGGCACTGCATCCGCCGCACGTCGCTGGGTTGGGTTATTATAACTTGAGACGAATAATTCTCGTTCGTATGACTACTTGCGGACCGTTCTTTAAGTAGATACCAAACATTACAGCCAATGTTTCTATGTAATTTTATTATTTTCTTCTAGTCTTTTTTTGGAATTTGAGGTTATTGCTGTAAGCCCTACTGGCGTTTACAGTGACATCGAGTGGGTAGGGAAGAGGGTATTCTGTCCCTGAAAAATTTGCAAGGATTACTACAAGACGGACGGTGGTAAGAGGGTGCCCTGTGGGACTCGAACCTTGGCTTGCGGCCGTATAGTCGACTTGTTTCTAAGTCATTAGAGAAGTTGACTTATATAACATGTGAAACCGGTTATAGCGACTGTTGTTTTAGTGAGGACTTTAGGTATTAACGTCGTACAGCTTATTGAATTTGAGTTTGAGCTTGCTAGCGCTATCAGCGGCACCATGACCGCCAGCATTTGTAAGTTAGAACAGGTATTTCTTGTTTGCGAACTCTAGGCCTGGTGGTGGAGGAGCACTTGTCTAATAAATCTGAGTATGTTCGAGCCGTATCTATTTAAGGGATATGGCTGAATAAAAATGAGATATAATTTAAAGAGTCAAATATAATTTTACTGTATTATTTGTGAAAAAATAAGAATAATTGTTGAGGCTGCTGTGGTGTGTTTGTGGGATCGATTCTCATTCAGGAAATAAAGTATTTAATATTTTTATTTCCTCGCTTTGTCAAATGGTGGCGTTAAGTTCCGGCACTGTAATCCACGCAATGTCTTGAGATTTCAAAGGAAAATGGAGAACGAAACAGTTAATGTCATGTAACAATTATAAGTATACAGGTACCTAATAACAAATTTCTTATTTGATTTGATGAGGCTTTGCTGACTTCATAAATATTACAATATTAAGGGACTTACATCGTATAATGTTTTAACACACTATAAAAGTTTAATTAATATTCTCTTCTGGTTTAAATAAGTAAAATATTATTTGAACACTTACAATCTTATTTGGACACTTATTTAGGTCAGAAGAAGGAAACTGACCACACAATGTGTTTGGGTCCAATTCTCAATAGTGAGGATGTGCGTACATTGTACGTATAATGTCTTGTATATAGAGGTCAATCGTTCTATCTGGCTAAAAAAGTATTTTATAAGATCTGTACATATAAAGTAGTTAAAAGCAGTTCTCATATTTTGATAAAATTTGGAGGTATGTCACATTGAACTGTTTTTTTGAGACCTAGTGTAAAGAGGTATTGCGGGTTTGCGGGTTTTGTGAAGGAACTCAACCTTTGCCTCAACACCAGTTTTTTTTTTTTTTTTCTCGAACTTGAGGTAATTGCTGTTAGCCCTATTGGCCTTTACAGCGACACCGGGTGGGTAGGGAAGAGGGTACTCTGTCCCAGAAGAAATGCAAGCACTACCTGGCTGCTTGAGAGGAGTCGACGACTGTAAGGGCGCCCCCTGCGGGGCTCGAACCTCGGCTTACAATCGACGAGCGGGCTGGGAATTTTCCCTATGCTAAACAAAGCCAGCCGCGACGTGAAGCCGCGACTGGGGACAAAAATTAGACTAATCTAAGGGAGCTAACGGTCCCTAACCGCTGGGTCCGACCGCGCTGAGACGCGGCCGAGCCGTGGAAAAAACTGGACTTCGTCGTCGATTCCGTCGACGACGGTGTTTGTGTCGTGTATGTGTAGTGTATCTCCTACCTATATACGGGGCGTTTGCTAACGTAATGGCGTCATCGGGGTCTAAAAGGACGCTTCGCGGGCGTCTTCATTTAGGGTGCGCGTTGGGTGTGTTTAACACCAGTGCGAAGAAACGAAAATTTATATTTTTTTATTTCCTCAACTGGGAATGGTACCAACAACCTGTCGCGTTTACACGCTTGCGCCACGACTGGCCTCAGTAATTAAAAAAAGATAATTTTTTGTCAAAACTTGTTAACTTAAAGTACCTACTCGTAACACCGTAAAGCTTAATGGACGCCAATCTTCGAAGCTATTTAATGTGTGTTTAATGCAATATAAAGATGATAAATACTATGTATCATTTACACACACATATATTAAAAAATTTGAATTTCAAAATCTTATTTCTGAATAAACTGTGAAGCAAATATCTTTACATTTTATAATTAATTTACATGTAATGGATATATTCTTTATTTTTAGGGTTCTGTACCCCAAAAAGTAAAAATTACTTTTCTAAGATTACTGTTGACCGCTTGTCTGTTTGTTTAACCAGTCAATTTTAAACAAAAAACACTTCATTGCTACTAATAATATCTGAGGCATTCTTCAATCACTTATATATACTGAATAGTTGATCGAAGGAGCTATTCATTAAATAACAATAGTAATATGCAAATAAAACTTAAACAATTGCAGTTCTAAATTTACGTATCCGTTGCGTTGTCTTAATTTTATGTAGGGTCAGCGTAAAAAAAACATGATTTATTTATCTAAACATAATTTATCTATAAAAAATATTTTCTCTTCAATAGTACTTTGAGAATGACCGATGTGGTATGTTCTTTACAAAGCTATCTCTCAAATAACAAATGATTACACTAAAATGATTTTATACAAAAAATTATAATGTTATATTAAAGTGATAATTAAACAATAATGATATTGCTTAATATAATTACTTTATACACTTTTATTAGGTCGAGCTTTAACAAACTATGTAATATAATCTAAGAAGAAATTCAACTACTTGTAATAAATTAATAGATATATTATAAACGATCTGGTACGATGATGGAGCCAGGATCTGAATATTGCAACTTTTTAGAAGTTACTAGTAAACCATTCGAGTTAAGGTTTATAAAATTTATAGCTCCGAGCATATTCTATAGTACTTGTGTATTTGGTGTAGAAAATGTTTTTTTTTACAAATTATATGCACATTTTATTTTAATAAGTAATATAGTAACTTCAGTAAAGGCCATCAAAGTACATTTTTTTTAAGTTAGGGGCCGTTCAAGTATTACGTAAGCACTGTAGGGGGGCGGGTGGGTCTTGGATTTGCTTATTTTTGATGACATGGGGGGTGGGGGGTCTAGCTAGTAATTACGTAAGCAGAAGTTATTTATTTTTTCATATATATTATGGCTATATTTGGTAGACGTATGTATGGTAGACGATACAACTATTAGTTTTATAATATAATATATAAGTTTATT
>JAATLQ010016179.1:0-14388 GCA_013421005.1 Heliconius erato x Heliconius himera | reverse complement strand
TATCTAAGCCCTCAGGAGGTCCACGAGGTCGCCATTTTATTCAAAGGAAGTGGAAAGAATTAATGAATAAATGTAATAGTGGTGATTCGTATAGCGGCTGCCTTTGCATAGTGGACGTTACTTAATTATTGCTAAAATTACTAAACAATATTCTAAAAACATGTACAAGTAAAAAAAATCAAAAAGAATTCCCAATAACATTACAAATATTTTTAAAACTGTGATCTACTATGTAACGAGAGTGTTCTCACTGACAAATATTAACCGAATAAAGTCCCGACGCACTCGACGACCAATCTTCGACGTCTTCGATACCGTACGTCAAAACGGGCCTTCGTGCTACCAATTGTTGTTTACTGCGTTCGAGTATCGAGACATTCGAACGTAAGACGATACGAAACATGATTAAAATGGTTCGTGCTGGCATGGGCTAGTTCCCTTTACGCACGGTAGGGGCGCTGTTCAATTCCTCTACAAATTGCTCTCGATGACGATACGAATACTTTTTCGATAGTTTTTCGTACTTGAGCTACTGAGCTGAGCTCTGAATAAAAGACTGACTTTGGCAACCTTGAGGAGTCCATACGCACCAGGTGTCCAGACCAGCGTAGTTGACACTTTGTTAGCAGACTCTCCATACCGGTCATTTTAGTCCGACGAAGAACTTCAGAGTTAGAGACACGATCCTGCCATTTCAAACGAAGAATGGCACGGAGACACTTCATGTGAAAGACGTCAAGACGTCTGATGTCACCCTTGTACAGACACCAGGTCTCCGAGGCATACAAAAGCAGAGGTATTATGATTGCTCTATAGACGGCAAATTTTGTGTGGAGCTTGAGATCGTGAGACTTCCATACTCTTTGGCTCAGTTTACCAAAAGCAGCAGCGGCTTTGGCAATTCGCGCAGATATATCAGACTCGAGACGATTGTCGTTACGAACTAGACTTCCTAAATACCGAAAGGTATTGACTTCGTTTAGTTTTTTCCCTCCTAAGTAGACAGCAGTGTCACTAGCAGATTTTAGATATTTTTTGTATTATTGTAGAATAAATATAATGACGTAGAATAGAATTTACATCAATTATTTTATTAATGACGGGTCTGTGATTTTTAGTTTCAATATCAAAGAAATATATAAGTAGCACAAATTAAATATTTTTTTGACAAATCTATTGAATAAAATGAACTGTTCAGCACATTTTGCCAATTAACAATCATTTTTATGATATAAATATAATAACATTATAATTACATTTATTATAATTGAAAAAAAAAATCTACAAAAAATTTTAAATAAAAAAATAATCAAACCTGTGTCCTAGCCCTCATATTCCTCTCCCTCCTCACACCGCGTTCCTCCGCCCTGCGTCGAGCCTCCGCACCCTCCGTCACGTATACCACTGTGGGAAACATATTATTTATTAATATGTGAAGCAAAAACTTTGGACCTCTTTTTAATATAAAAGGATACTGCCCAGAATGTAAAGAGATGAAAATGGTATGATTTAATAGATTCAGGTTCAGTTTTAACAATCTGAGAGATGTGTTATTAGAGATTTCGTAAAAGTGATATTAAGTTCACAGGGCAATTTCCACAAAGTCAACGTCTATAAAATAAGTGATTACTGAGTTGTTTAAGCAATATTATTTATTATTTTTTAGTCACGAGTATTAATCGTTTAAAGTATCAAACGAATTGGAAAGCTCTCAAAACACATCAAAACGAGTGAAACAAAAAATGCAAGAATCATTAGACAAGGTGTCAATGTCAATCAGCTGTCACATCTGTCATTTAAAATATGATTGGTTTTAATCGATTCAAAATGGATTTTTCAATAATTAATTGTAATTTTCTTTATTTATACTGTAATTATATGCACTAATAAATAAAAGTTAATATGAGTAGACTTAATTGAAATAAACAATATTTTTTTTCGTAGTACTGTAATGGATTATTTCTATCGATTAAGGATCTAAAACTATTTTTGGTATTCTGAAATAGAAAACAATTACAAATTTTTGAGACTATATCTCAACTCTTTAAATTTGGGCCCACGACTTTCCGTCTCCTTTAGCACACTTATAGTTTATATGAAGGAAAAGTGCATAATGCATAATTAATATTTTTCAATAATAATTATTTTAGCCTTTAAAGGAAATTAAATCAATTAATAAAACATTACACATACTACCATGCATTTGACTTTTATGTCCAACACTTTTGTATTTATAAAGTGACATATATTACTATGGCAACATGGCAACAACACTTATTATTATAATACACGTCATAGAGTCCTCTTGTTACGTTCCCATCGATTTTTTTTGGATCCTATGCTGCCACCGTACTTAATTCTCTAGTATTTTTGAAATATTTATTTACGAGCGGGTCGCTAACCCGCTCGCGGCTTCACCCGCTAAATTATTACACAATTCGCACAATTATTTAGTTACTGATGTGAAACAATATAATTTTAAAGACAATATCTATATATATTTAAAACTAAAGTTTCAGTCAATTAAGTAAAACAGCTGTCTTATAGTCTCTTTTTTATTTATGAATCAATATAAAAAAGGAAAACACTAAATGTTAAGGGAAGTATGCCAAAATATAATAGTGAAAACAGCATTAAATCGAGATTAAGGTGCACAAACGCAAAGAGAAACCGAAAAACAGATTACATTATTTATAAATGCCTTAAAAAATTTTTTTCATGTGTATATACAGACAATGATAAGTTACAATATTTGCCAGATTTCTCAAATATTTACTTAGTTTTTCCAGGATAGCTTGGTAGACCGAACTTATTAGAATTTTTAAACTGTTAACTTTTTATTGAAAGTATATAACATTCTTAGTGTAGTTGGATTTGACACTGCCTCTGTTTTTCTAAAAAAAATATATTATTTTACTATTTACTTATTTTTATTTTGTCATATTTCTGAAGTATTATCTAATTTTATTTTATTTATTATTTAGTTTTTCACATGTACCCTGAGACAGAAAAAATGTAATTGTGAATTGTGGGTTCCATATGCGGGATACAGGGTAAATTTAAAAAACCTACCAGAATCCTCCTGAGCTCTTTCATGAGAATGTTCTCGTAGCAATCCCGCTAACGAAGCGAGTGTGGAAGACGTTGGTTTGCCAGCACTTGATAAGCTTCCTCGAGTTCCAGCTGCAAATTAAGAAAACCTATGTATAATAATGTAAGCAAGTTTGAAAATAAAAAATAAATAAATAAATGACAATTATATTTGGAATGTTATTAATTTGATGAGAATGTATATATGAATTACTGGTTACGTTATATACAACACAGTGTCTCAACTGTCCACTCACCTAGCCCGCTCCCCTGCGAGGGCCTCCCTCTCTCCGGCGGGGGCGGCCGGGGGGGCGCGCGGCCCGCCTCCGCGGTGGTCGCTTCGCACGTCTCGCACGCACCGCTAGAACAGCCCTCGCCGCAACGACGACGTATACTGAAATAAATATATATATATTTTTTTTATTAACAAATGGCACCATGAAAATTCATTATTAAAATCAAGGCCAATAAAGTTTGTAATTCATTTAACAATATTACAACTGGTCTCGCCGTTCCTGTTTTTGAAAATCAAAGAAATATAGGGTTCATGGCTTCCAGGGTGGAAGTGTCAGCGCTCCTTTTACGGGAACAGCATATAGGGCAAAATATTTTAAACCCGTACTAAAAGAAATTAATCAAGATACCTCAACAGTTTAGACGTAGGATTTTTTTTCATTTCACCATGTTTATCCATACTTGTATTTCGTGTGACGCAGCTATGCATAGATACCAGTAACGTAAACACATACTACTACACATACAAAAATACTACTAAAGGTTAATCAACTTTGAACTTTGCCGCCAATACCTACGACTCGATTTCGGAATGAGGCGTGTGCGGCAGTGTTCCTTTCATAGGTTTATGTGTGCGTGCGTCGTTCTTAACAAATGACGTTTTATATTACAACAATAATTTTATTATTTTGTTTGAAAAAAACACTTTTTCATTTTTGGATTTTTTTTAATTGTATTAGGCTTTTATAGAGTAGGGGAGAGGGGGGTAGCTTTGAACAGGGGCACCTTTGAAAATATGTGTTAACAAAGCTATTTTAAAAAGAAATTTTGGTAGATTTTTTTGAGTAGTGGCAGCACTAATCTGCACATGTGTCACTTGTCACCGCTGATAAATGAGAACCAGTTGTTGAGTTACGAGGAGTGTTTGATTTTGAGTAAAATTTTATGCATTTTTAAATAAGCGCGTAAGGATCGCAGGGTTCCAATTCAAGGTATATGGTTTTATTTTTTCCTCTTTTAGTTAGAATGTTTCATATATCATGCAATAAACTAGAAATCACTACAATTTTTAAACGTTTACTTGAAAAAAAAAACGTTTGTAATTTTTTAATTACCACTGAGGCAGCTTTGAACAAAATAAAGGGGGCAGTTTTGAATATTACTATATGTAAAAAAATACCGCGAAAGAAAAACAAAACTATAATTAACTTTTCTTCACAAGAAACTGACTCAAAAATGCATTTGGAATCAGAAGAAGATGTGACAATTTACTGTGAAGAGAATGAAGATACTGAAATCTGTGAGTATGAAGACTACGAAATGGAATTAGACTACAACTTAATAAATATTGGAGACTTCGTTTCAGCGAATGTCTCATACTCTGTGAATAATAAAAAAGTAGCTTGTATTTTTTTTTCTTTCCTGAGAAAGAGGACAAGTGCTAGGTTAGTTTTACAAAAGTCTTACGTAGACTAGACTTGAGGCCAGTCACGGGGCAGCGGCACGAAGTGTGACTGTACAACCAAAAAAATAAAAAGGTTGTGAGTTCGATCTCTACTCGAGGAGATGAAATATTTACTTAAATTTATTATATATTTATATTTATTTAATTGAGTTCTGCCACTCAACACGCAATGCCTCCAGAATTCGGCAGAAAGTGGAAAACGGAGTGTCTTAACACTAGGTTCCCTCTGCATACCGTGCTGTGTGCGGTATAAAACGTGAAGCTGATGTTTATTTCTTACGTAGACTACTACATCCATGTTTTCATTTAAATTTAATTTTTCTAAGTTCAAATTAGGGTAGTAAGCTTTTTATTTAAAAAATATTTTGTTTTATTTTCATAATATTAGATTTATTCTATGATTGATCTCATAATGTTCATTACTTCTAGGAAGCCAAAGCTACCTTTTTGTTTGTACGTTTTTTAAAGTCTATTAATAATAATAAAGTTATTTAACACTAGTACTAGTACAATCGCAATATTAAACTAGGTATATTATTTTTTTAGGTTAACATGGTACTGATATTTGATCTCCATCGTTTCTAATGTTAAGTTTATTAATAAAGTTACTTAAAAGTTTGATAAGCCTTTTAATTTCATTGAATTCGATGATAGTTCAAAACTGCCCCATATATGTTCAAAGCTACCCCGCAAGGGGGGCAGTTTTGAACATTTGACTACTGCTACTAAAATTGATATTGCACCTTTACCTTATATATTTTTCTACATATGATGCTACGATTTTGTGGCACAATAGTTGGACTAAGCATTGTGAAATAGTAAAGAAGTTAAAAACTGTAGAATTTTTAGATATGACACAAAGTTTAAAAATCGTTCGAATGTGCCCCCCTCTCCCCTACTTAAAAGTGTGGTTTCATTTAAGTGGTGCTGACACTTCCACCCTGTATCCTAGGAGTGACTCACCGCCTCCACAGGCGCACGAGCTGCGCGCGCACGGCGGCGGCGGTGAGCGGGCCGCCCGCCAGCGCGCACAGCGCCGGCGACGTGTCCGCGTACGACGTGGTGAGCGGCGACACGTAGATGGGGTAGCCGATGGGCTGGTCGCACGACGAGTTGATTATGTTGCGCAGCGCCTGCCCACACAATACCTCAGTCTTATAAATATGCCAAAATGATTTTTTTTACTAAACCAGCATTAATATACTCCATTTCTTACTATCCACCCACTTTTCGAAACATTGGATGTGGAGTGGCGGAATTCAACGCCTGTGTGTTGTATTATTACCAATGTCCCACCCACTGAATTGGAATCAAACTTACAACGGTCGTATTTATAGTCAAACGCCGTGCCGCTGAGCTACGACGGCCGACAATTAATATTCATTTCAGTATTATGAATTTTATAAGAAGATAAGATGATTGTTGTTAAAAGAAGATTTTTTATATATGTATATCTGTATATTTCAGAAAAAATGACCCTTTGACGAATAAGAAATATTATTTTGGCATATCATAAAATTGCTTATATTTACTCCGATATTAAAGAGTATATTATTAACTACCTAAATATACTATTGAAATTGAAATTATATCATAAATTTAAAAAATATTCAAGTTTTCTTTCAACATATGGCGAAAAGTATTCCTTTACGTCACAGACTATGATCTACCAGAACTAACAAAAACATTAAAACCAAATCATCTCCTATTATCTAACAGATATGTTTATATTCTTTCCCAAAATAATAAAAAAGTAGCTTAATTTTATCACATTACGAAATAATTAGCGAAATAAATTCTTGTTAGTCACTTCTTGGACAATTCACAGTAGAAAAGTATTCATTGCTGATTAAACGTATTACAAAATCAAAAAAACATTCAACGTGAGCAATTTTTGACAATAACAAAATATTAATAATCATAAAATAAATACTATAAAATGCTAAATAGATATGAAAAAACGAAATTTTGTGCAATTCTTTATGTCGGACAGTGACTAATTTGAAACCTTCGTGATGAAAAGGAAAATTTAAGCAATATCCACACTGTCAGTTTGAAAATAAAATAAAGCATTTTTTTTTACATCTTTTACCTTGTCCACTGATATTACCCTCTACACATATGCTCTCCAGGGGTGAAATTTTTCCAGTATCATCGATGCTGTGTTTTCGTAGGTCAACCGAGGTTTTCGCCTGCCTGTCTTACCAACTGCTGCTCTTCCTTTCTCAATTTTTTTGCCATTCTGTCATCACTCGTTCTCTCGACGTGCTCGGCTTGACTCGGTAATATACTACTTTGTTTGATATGCAGATTCGGTCAGCAAAACGGCTCGACACGACAGGCATGTCGAACCAAAAGATCACATCTCTACAGCATTTACCTTTCTTTTATTCTTTTCTGTAATAACCACGTTTTAGAACTGTATATTAGAACTGCAATTATAGAATCGATATCAGAACTGCAATGTGTGGAGCTATGCTGACGTTTCGTCATCATCAACGCAGCTAAGGCTTTATCTCTCATGTCACTGTTTATACGCCTTGGAGAGACCTATTCAAATACAGATAGAACAACCAACATGACATAACGCAGCCTTGTTTAACTCTCGATTTGATGTCAAACCAAGGTGACATGCCAGATCGTGCACCTATACAGGCTGAGTGATCTCCTTAAAGAGACTTTATAGCTTGGAGCAAGAGGCCACTCACTTCGCATAATTTAATTCTTACAATCCAAGAAATTGCATTATTAAGTCCACGAAACCACAGAAAACTGTTTACGTTACTGCCAACATTGGGTCTTTGTTAAATCTTTTTACTCCGCACGCAGAGTGAAAAGATTGGATTCATATACTCTTTCAATTCTAAACTTTAATTAGACATCCCACTACAGCCTATCGGCTCTTTCTTGCATTCTTCTTCTCAATATTTTGGCAAGCTAATGAAATGACGGTGCGGATTATGCCCTATAGCTTGCACGTTGACTGTGCCTCGCCATTCGTCTGGTATCCTCAATTTGATTTCCAGCATAAATTGCACAGTTACAAATCCAAGTCACGTAATATTTCGCCGTGAATATTTGACCATCTCTGCAGTAACTCCATCTGCTTTCGCTGCTTAACCACATTTCAGACTACTCTTAACTTGGTGGTATGTCAACTACACCATCAGAAGTGAAGTGGAAGTTGCATTGCCAGAAATTTAAAGATTTGTGGGCAGATTCAATCAGATTATTGCAGATTTCGGTATTTACAACCAGATTTAAGTATTGGATTTTTCACACAATATTTCACATTACGTAATGTCAGGCTCCAACGCTTTTTTATTTGTTTCGGCATCTTTACTCAGTTGATGTAATCCCAGACTCGTGGAAGATCGATGTAATGCACTCATTCCCGAAGGAAGGCGATGAGTCAGATCCAAATAACTGCAGGCTCAATCACTATCACGACTTTGCTCTCTAAAATTATGCAGAGCATATATATAAATAGCTAGCTCTTGCTGGTTATCTGGAGGATCTCCGATTAATAAATGAATATTTACCCATAAACCTTGACATTCCCTATGGCTGCGCGAATTAATTTTAAATTATACAAATGATACTTTTGATTTCTCCATAATTTCCAAGTGTTACACATGAGTTATAAATTATATTTTTTAAACATTCCTTGTGCACTAAGCTTTACATTTCCTAATAGTCACAGTTTTGTTCCGGTGATATGTCACGTAACGCACAGGAAGTGACGTTTTCATCCCAAAAAACTTTTCAAGTTAAAAATAACTAGCATTTAATTAAAATATCTTGTTTTTAGCTGTAGTAATGTAATATAGGTTAGATTTTTGTTGAATTACTACGTGATAAATAAAAGAAAACGAATTAATTTGTGTTTAAAACATCGTTACTACTCGGAACACTTTTTCTGTACCCTGAAGACACAGAAACTTCCGTCACAGTTTTTGTCGAAACTAACTTTAGTATAATAATGGCAATTTTACAAATACGATTGTAGTTTTGCCAGGAAGACAAAAACAATACAAATTAGTAGATTTTACTTGTGTAAGTTATCAAACTCACCGTGACTACTCAGGATTTTCCGGTACTATAGTTTTCGTAGGACTAGATTAAAATATTGATATTATTTAAAATTATTGTAAATTTATCACATAAAAGTTAAGAAAACACTTCAAAAAATACCTGGGAATATATTTAAACACTTAAACATATTCAAAGTCTAATATATTAAAAGTAAGACGTATTTGAAATTGGCAAGAGCACCGTGGGACAGTCGAAATCTTTACCTCATATTTCATATTTTGCTTTCTTTTAAATATAAAAATAATATATAAATATAAATTCGCTTTTTATGATACTTTTTAATTTAAGTCAACATTAAAACATTTACTTTAACCATATAAAATCTTATTTCCACATGATCCATATAATAAACTAGAAATAAAAGTGCTTAAAGTTGTGGGACAGTCTAATTTTGCTAGGGTAATTTTTTTCTGAAATACACTCATATACATTTGTATCATTATATCAAGACCGCTCGAAGGACCAAAAGGTGACAAAAAATCAACAATTTAATATCAATCAATTTCATCTATTAATTCGCTAACCTGTTTAGCATTCTGTATGGACCCCCTCTCCGGGTTCCTATTCCTCAGATATACCAGTTCTTGCTGCTGCCCCGCCCAGAGGCCTCTCACGCATTCCCGGTTCAATTTGATCACGCGGAACCCCAAATGCCGCTTGTTTAGCATTATTATTTTGTAGTCATCGTTACCTTCGTCCATTACGTGGCTGGAATTGAGGAAAATTGTTACTTGTTACTTATATGATTTTCCGTGACACGATACCAACGATATAATGTAAATAAGTAAATATTGAAACGTGACTTCAAGTTAAAAATTATATTAAAAAACTTGCAAACTATATCGTGTAATATCGGTACATGAATGAGTTTATTGTAGAGATTCCAAATATATGTTGATTTTAATTAACTTAAAATACTTTAAAAGGATTTAAAAGAGAATGCTAACATTACTTATTTATTATTAATAATTTAATTCAAATAATAAATAAAAGCTTCCCAGCTCACCGTAAAGCCAACAAATGCGGTGCACCACGCAGCACATTATACCGCCACGCCGGCGCCGCTTCGTGACATATAACCAAACGCTGTGCGTGCGCTGCGATAGCAGCGTACAACGCCGCGCTACTACAATATTCCTCGGGAAACATAAAATGATCTTGATGTAGTTTCAACGCCATTCTGACAGCCGGCGCTAAGACTGAATGGAGTAAAGCCACATCAGAGAAAACCCATTCATCTCTCGCGGCGGTTATACGGAAGTCTCCTTTAAATAGGGCATGGAGGCCGTAGAGAAAGAACTCTACGCTTGAAGCAGAGAGATGGTGTGCTGCCGCCAGAGCCCTCCGACCCAAGAGAGATAATGCGAAGCATAGCGTTACTAGAGAGCCGTCTCTGGAGGAACCTCGTCTTCGCCATGTGTTTCCACGTCCGCCGTCACGACGGGAACTACAGTGGACTATCCATTCTTGGTATATTGCACAGAATCTGCTCCTGATAACCAGATATATACAGATGTTGAAATCAAAATGTTGCTATTAAGTAAAAAAAAACAATTTATAAAAAATAATATAAAAAAAGTATAAGCATCGAAAAAAATATATAAAATGACAATAGAAGTAACCGAAAGCCATACTTAGTAATTCCAGAAGCTCTAAAATCGTAATCTTCGTCGAGATTCACATTGAAGATAGGATCCAAGTCTACAAAGGACCTTTCACTCATTGGTTTGAGAGCTTCACATAATTCTGGTGATGATAACCACTCTTCTAGTTTACTTGATTGAATCGTATAGTAGATTATACTCTGAAAAAATAAATCTTTGTTAGAAATTTTGGAATAAAAAGCAAGAAAATAGTTTAAGCAAACGCGGCTATGGTGGTAACCACAGAGAATATCAGAAATTATAGAGACTAAAATGTACACATATTTAGAGCTGATATTTCAATGGGAAATCTCAAAAAAATTCAAACAGCCCGTGAGAATGTTTTGTCACGATTTGTAACCATGAACAGAACCTGGATCCATCATATGGATCCCGAAACTAAATAACAATCGATGACATGGAAACTCCGAAGAAGTTAAGTGTCAAGTTGAGCGGGGAAGGTTGTCGTTTGTTTTTTGGTGCGATGAGGGAATTATTATGGACTATTTAGAGGAGGGATCTACTATTCCTACCTTGACGTAGTAGGTGAGCAGCACCTTCCGAAACTCGAAGACCTGCAGCATGGAGACGGCGCTGTTGTCGGTGACGGAGTAGCCCTCCAGCACGTAGCGCGAGGTGGCCAGCTGCCACGCCAGCCAGCGCAGCGCCCACCACGCGCCCGGCGACAGCACGCGCGCGCACACCGACCACGACGAGAAACACCCGCCTTCTGGAGTGGTCATGGGCAATAACATAATATACATCACGAGCAAGATACGAAACAGCCTCGACTCAATGTTCATAGGAAATGACAAATGAATATTGAGGCCGATGTGACGCAGTGGTACAGTATCCGAATGTAAGCTTAATTTTTTTTAATTCAGTTCTCTAGGAGAATGGATTTTACTTTTACTTTCTGGTAAGGGGATTGATGATGGAAAGTTTGTTTGTAGCGATCCCTGTCAGCCCTATCTAGAACTGCACATTCAATCCGTCGCAATCACTACACGAGCAAGCGCGCCCTGTCCGGAACGGTAAGAAGGGGGAGACGGAGCTACAAATAGCTACGTGGAAGAATAGACGAATTTTTTTTAATCACTTTTGTGACTGAGATCAAGCGAAAGGACAATGACACTATCGATTTGCGACCAGGCAGCTCGTCAGCTCGGTTGTTTGAGCCTGCGTACCAGACGGCGAAACAAGCGAACATGTCAAGATGACGATTCAATTGGTCGTTGGATTGACTCGGTTAGTTAGATCACCTTGTATTCTATTTGATTGATTTGATATTCATCATCCGAGGCTACTTTGGGTATGCGCCAATATTCTCAGCTTCATCAGACGAAGTTAAGGAACTTTATGATTGTGTCAAGAATGTTCCATGTAATGTAAAAAGAACTTATCTATTCAAATTATTACATAGTATAATATGTACCGACAAGTCGTAACTACCCAAAGCTTTTACGAGAGTATGTTAGGCCAATATGGTGACGAGAGTCAATGGAGCTGAAAAACTCATATTCTCATTCTCACTCAGGATCATTCGAAGATAATTATACACATACAAGTGTTTAGAGGTGCCGACTTGGGGATAAACCAATTATCTAGTAGTTGCTTGAATAAAAGGTTTGTGTACAGGGTTGCTCAGCCACATGCATGTAAAAGCATGGAAATATATATAAATATAATATTTTTATTCCTTGTGGAGATCGAAACCAGAAGATATTTCTGGTTTCGTTTTCGCATCAGACACTAATCCACTACGACACGACGCGACGGTCTCATTAAAAACTTGGATATGTTAAAAATAATAAAAAAACATCTTAAGCGTAAAGTGATCACAGTGCCGCGGCACAGCGTCGGACTGGAAATGCGATGGTTGTGGGTTAGATGCCGACTGGAACGAATAAGTTATTTTCATCTGCACACTCGCCCGCTCTAGTAACGCACTGTTGAGTTTCGCCATTCAACATGCCAGGTCTCGAGAATTTGAAGGTTCGTGGAGTGTCTTAACACTTACGGTAATCGGTTTACCTACATATACGAAATACAGAGCGAAGCAAAAAAAACCTTTGCTCTTAATAGATTTTTAATCTGTCATCACAATCAACAGCAACATTTATTTTTGTATATTCTTTTAAATTAAAATAATGTTTTAAATAACATTCCCTCACCACTCAACTCCTCAGGTCCCTCACTAATGGCCTCCACTTCCCTCTGCTGGCAGTATGTCCCTCTGAACTCAAGACCTCTGAGCTGAAAGGAGACTAGACCATTGCCCATTTCCACAATGTGGACTAGACAGTTCAAATAGTCCGATGCTAACACTGAAAAAAAATGGACATAAATTAATGTTTTTTTCTTTTGGCTTCTCGCTGTATCCCGCATAAAGCGGGGCCGACAGAGAGAACCTGAAAACCTAGTGTTAAGACACTGCGTTCTCATCAAGACATTCCCGTTTTCCACTTTTTGATCTTGGTTGTGGTCCATTGGTTTTACCTTGGTGCCAAAGCAAAGAAATGAAAATATTTATAATTTATGGGTCTGAGTATACGTGTATATAATAAACTTCCGCAGTGTATTCTAAGTTTGCCACTACCACAATTTAAAGTAGCTTTAAAAAAATACTAACAAGTAAAGCTTATTACACTGTTCAAGAATATTTAGAGGATAAACATGTTTGAAATTAATGTCTATTGAATGTGATGCAGGATAGCTGCCAGTTAATGTAATAAAACTATATATTATACCATTTGAAAAGAGCAACTGTTGAGTTTCTTGCCGGCTCTTCTCAGCAGAACTGCCTTCCGAACCGGTGGTAGCAATTTTTTTTATTATATGTTCCTTCGACGATTCAAAAGTGCTTATAAGAGTTTATTTAAATAAAGAATATTTTGAATTTGAATTAATTCATTTCCTCGAGTGGAGATAGAATCCACAACCGTTGCCACACCTTTGTGAAGATATATAACAAAATCTATTATTGGGGCCATTTATGTAATGAAACAGAATTCAAAACTAGATTTTTTTCGATCTGTTTGTCTCTCTTTTTTTTGTTTTTGGCTGTATATTATCTTCAAAATTATAATATTATGAGAACACAAATGTAACATTGATTAGCAAAATAAATAAGTGTAAGGTGCAATATGGCTAAGCTACGAGCTGTTCGCAAGTTTTTAAATATATTTTTAGTCATTGTTAAAATAAAACGTTTCTAACCAAAACAGTCTCCTTGTTGCACTTGTCCCCATCGTCCCAGCATCAGATCACCGCAGAGGTAGTGTTGCAGGGAGCGAGTTAGGTGTTCATAGAATATTGAGTTTAGGTTGTTATCATCTGTAATGAAGGTATATTAAATTACTTAGGAAGTTTCAGTTTTAAAA
Source organism: Heliconius erato x Heliconius himera (assembly GCA_013421005.1). Lineage (NCBI taxonomy): Eukaryota > Metazoa > Arthropoda > Insecta > Lepidoptera > Nymphalidae > Heliconius > Heliconius erato x Heliconius himera. The sequence continues at coordinate 478 of JAATLQ010016179.1, read as the reverse complement.
AATAAACATTACTTTTAATATTATTAGAACCTAAGCCTCCTAGAAATTATCGAATAACTCTGCAGCTTAGTGGTCAGGTCGACGGATCCAAGAGGCACAGATTCATATTCCGCTGGACCCATTTTTTTTCCTCTAATAACAAGATAAAGTGTGGCCTTAACTTCCGCCACTCGTAATACCTCGAAAACTTGACCATGCGTAGGGAACGATGTGATGCGTAGGTCTTAACACAAAATACTCTCTGCCTACCCTGCTATATGTGAGATATAAGCGTAAAACTGAAAAAAAAGAAAGAAAAAAATGTCGAACCTGCACCCAGATTTCTTTCCAGCTGTGATGACAATCTAGTGTTACTCTGATCCACTCGTTTAGTATTATAGTCGCGCTCCCAGAACTTCACCGGCCGCACATACGACGTCATGAATATTGCACTACCTGCAACGATATGAACGTTACTTATTGTTCCTTGTTCCCGGGT